>SNQJ01S0057888.1:35662-64898 GCA_010110895.2 Picea sitchensis | reverse complement strand
AAATGTTGTTTAGGGCCTCAAAATGGATCTGGAAGTTCAAGACCCGAAAAACTGCCAAAAATAGTAATTTGTGCTACAATTAAGGAAACTGAAAAACTGAAAGAAACAATGGTGGGGGTCCAAGTGGAATAGGAGAGTGGCCACCAATATCTACCTAGATCATTCCTCCCCCCTTAGGAAGAAATGGTCCTCATTTCATTGACTTCCTCCGTGAGATGAGGGAACTTCTTCTGAACTTAGTCCCTGGTGAGCCACTTGCCCTGGTGAAGGAGTTGGCCTCATTTGACAACTCAATATAGATGGATCCTTTGTTGGCGGGTGTTATTGATTTGTGTGTCCATAATCTAATCAGTTGTGGCTTGTTCCATACATCTGGATTTAATTCCGTTGGTGTGAGTTGTTCTACCATGTCGGATGTGTCCAGTAGAGGTGGAAAGTAAGGCCGAAGGTGGTCCACATTGAACACTAGGTGAAGACCAAGGAATGGTGGGATGTTGAGCTCGAATGCATTGTCCCCTATAGCCTTGGTGATGGTGTATGGATCATATCGGATTGGGCAAAGCTTGCGGTGGGGTCCAGCAAGGCACTCCTTTTGCAAATGTAGCCACACATTGTCACCCACCTGGAAGTTGTTACATAGCATTGGCTTTGTCCAATATGTCATGGACCTGTTGGTGAATGTGTTGAATGTGCTCAATGAAGTTGTTCACCTTGGTAGCTTCAAATTGGACATGATCTGAAGCAGCCTGAGTAGCTGCAAATGGTATGGCTACATCAATGGGACATAGTGATTGGAATCCCAAGCCCACCTAAAAGGGGTTGTGGTTAGTTGAGATATGGAGGGCCCAGTTATAGCTATGTTGTACATAGGGGAGGTTCACATCCCATGTGCGTGGATTCTTTGAGTTTTACATGCGCAAAATGTGTACAATCATCCTGTTGATGACCTCTGTCTGACCATTAGTTTGGGGATGGAAAGTTGTGGACTTGGTGAGCTTGGTGTCTGCATTGACCAGAGGCTGGGCCAAAAGTACTGAGGAACCTATTGTTCCAATATGAGATGATAGACTGTGGGATCCCAAAGTGTACTGACACTCGTTCAAAGAAAATTTTAGCAGTGGCTTCTGCTATGATATTCTTCTTGCAGCTGCCATAATGGCCATCTTCGAGAATCTATCGATGACCATGAAAACACAATCATTTCCATGCTTAGTAGAAGGAAGGCCCAACATGTAATCCATGAATATGGATTCCCAAGTTTGAATGGGAGTAGGCAGTAGAGTATAGAGGCCTTGCTTCTTGATGTTGGGTTTGGAAATGGTGCAGACAGTGTAGGATCTGTTGTACTTCCCAACATCCTGTCAAAGGTTTGGCCAATAGAAATACTTCTATAGTATTGCCACTATTTTCTTGACCCTGAAATGCTTAGTGACCTGACTATAGTTCTCTTCCCAAATCATATTGGCATGATCGCTCAAAGGAACACAAAGGTGTCCCATACGACATAGTAGTACATCCTGGAGGTGAAAGTTTGGAACTCGGTTACCCTCCAAGAGCGTCTTGTATGTGTGGTCGAAATCTGGATCGCTCTTGTAGAGAAGAGGCCAATCAGAATTTTTGTGCCCACAAGAGTTGAGCATGATGGTTATCGCCATGATCAGTGGTCGACTAAGGTAGTCTACAACATTATTGGTGTTTCCCTTCTTGTACTTTATGTTCAAATGAAATTGTTGCAGATATGTGGACCACTTATGATGGCGATTGTTTTGCAACTTCCCTTGTGTCTGTATGAACTACAAGGGTTGATGGTCTGTGTGGATGATTGTTTTCTTACCCAAAATTAAATTCTTCCATTATCAGCAAGCCTGCACAATGTAATACATTTCTTTGTCATAAGTGGGATACTTTCAGATTGTGTCGAATAGTGTCACACTGCGATATGCCACTAGATGTCCCTATTGAGTAAGGCATGAGAAACCATGACCAGACATTTGAAAAGGCCCTCCTTGGCTTTGAAGGAAGTCTTCCATACATTAGATAGTTCAATTGGTACCCGGTGATACCCGAACTTCAATTTGATCTTGCTGAAATATTTCACCCCTTTGAGTTGGTCCAGAAGGTCATCAATCCATGGGATCGGGTACCTTTTTCAGATAGTGATCTTGTTCAGTGCCCAATAGTCAATACATAGTCTCCAAGTCCCATCCTTCTTCTGCACTAATACGATCAGGCTCCCACGAGGCGATGAACTTGGCCTGATGTAACCTTTCTGCAACAACTCTTGAATCTTCCTCTTTATTTCATTGTTCTCCAAAATAGAGCATCGATAGATCAGTCCATTGGGCAGTGATGCACCTAGGGTCAAATCGATTGGGTGATTGACCTGACAGTGCAGAGGAACCCCTGCGGGTGAGGTGAAGATGTCTCGGTACTCCTCCATGACCTTTTCCATTTGTTGTTGTTATGTGGAGGATCCCTCTCTAGAGGTTGTGGCCACAGTCTTCTTCTTTCCCTAAGGGTGGATCATCAGGAAAACAAATTTCTCGATTTTGGAAATGAGATTATTGCATTGTTTTGTAGTAATCAAAGAGATAGCGGTGGGTGTTGGTACCTCTGGTATCATGTACAACTTATTTACCAAGGTAACAGTAACAACGCGAGGTTGGGACTCATACACAACATGTCTCTTCCACAAGTATGGTTGGCCTAATAATACATCACAAACATTAAGAGGAGCAATGTCACATAACACTTCATCGGTGAAGGGCTTGATGTTGTAGGGAAGGAGTCATTGTTGGTTGACGCGAAGATCCTGTCCTTGGTGAAGCCACCTAATGGTGTATGGATGTGGGTGTGTTGTGGTTGGAAATCCCAACCACTTCATGACCTCTACTGAAATGAGGTTCCTTTGGCTCCCACTGTCAAAAATGAACTGTAGCGGGGAACCCTTTACCCACATCTGGGAGTGGAAGAAACGTTCCTCCTCCTATGGATATTCTGGTTCCTCCTTTTAGATCTTCGTGGTGGAAACGATGGCATTGGGATATGCATCGATAATATGCTTCCCTCTATCATTCCCCTTCTTAGGTTATGATTTAGTGTCGGAGCATGCATCTGATTCAAAAGCCCTCATCTCGACCACCAGTGACTATTTGGCCTAAAACTCACTTGTGTTGTGAGTGGAGATCTTATGGAACTCACACCACTTTCCTATTTCCTTCTTCAACTTCACAGTGTTGTTCTTTGCTTGTGGATTTGGTAGGTTGTCTTGAGACGCCATGCCTTGGATTTGTCCTTTGTTTTGCAATTTGGGGACACCTTTCACTTGATTTTGATTCGCAGATCCAAAGTCTCTCTTCTTCTATTTGAATTTCTTCTCAATCTTGGCAGCATACCGGTATTCCGTACCAAGAGAGGAGATGTCAAGGGATTCCATTTCCTCCTGAATGTATCTATGTAGACAACTGCAGTACTTCAACACCAAATGTTTCTCCAAATCTTTGATACCCAACTTTGTGCACAAGGTATGGAACAGATTCATCAGCGCATGCACATCTTGATCCCTTTGTTTCCGCAATGTAGTCCATTGTATGTACTTTTCCTCACAACTCCCCATGGGATAATATTGTTCCTTGATGGAGTCTCAGAAAGAATTCCAAGTGGGTATAGTTGAGAACAGAGAGGGTTCCTCCTCATCCTTTTTCTCATAGTAGGTTTCCCATCAATCCTTGACATGGGGGGCGATTTTGAGTAGTGAAAAAATAATATTCTCTCGGTCGGGAAAGTCATGAACCAGGAAATATCCTTCTAATAGATTCAACCATATATCTACGGCATCTGCATCTATTTGGCCATCAAATATGGGAATGTCAAATTTTTCTTGTACCTTAAAAGGGGTTGCACCTCCAGAGTGGTTGTTGGATGCAGATGCGTCACCAGTGGGCAATCGTTGAAGGATCTAGATGAAGTTATCCATCATCGCGTTCCTTTGTTTTTCAAGGGCCTCCTTGAGAAATATTTTGATAGGATCTCCTTCTCCCTCGTCTTTCTTTTTTTCTCCCCATGGGTGGTCATCTAGGTTGCAAGGTTGATCTTGCAAAGGTTCAACCAGATCAAGCCCTAACTCCTTATACCCTGACCTCGTTGGGGACATGCAAAGAAGGATCAAGAAAGAGGAGACCGCTCTGATACCACTGATCTGAATTTATGCAGAAACACAAAAAAATACACAAATAACCATGAATAAAAGTATGCAATGTAAATAAAACTTCCTTTCATTAATATCAAAGAACTGAAATTTGTTTACAGACATAATCGAAATTAACTAGCTAGGGCACTAGTAGCTTATCCCTAAAAAGAGATGTGGTGGCTACAGTCCTCAGAACTCTGTGTTCCAATGAGGCTCAAAGGCCTATATGTTATTGAGAAACAATGGAAACCCTAAACATCCACAAACCTAACCCTAGGAGATGAAACACCAGAACATGGGCCCCATCGGGGTAAATTGGTACATCGATTTCCTGGGGTCATAACTTTGGCATACTATCTTCGTTTGACGCATTTGATACTCATCATACATCGTTAGAAATATCTATTTGAGGAATACAACTGCTGACAACAAATATTATGGTTTGGAATGGAATAATATTCGTCGACCGGTTGATGCGTAAAAAACGTCGTTTGGGGCCTCAAAATGGATCTGGAAGTTTAGGACTCAAAAAACTGCAAAAAATAGTAAATTGTGCTACAATTAATGAAATTGAAAAACTGAAAGAAACAATGGTGGGGTCCAAGTGGAATAGGAGAGTGGCCACCAATATCTACCTGGATCACTATGTTGCATAATTTTTGAAAGGGAATTTAGGTAAGAATTCCCTCAACCAAACTTTATTTTATAAAGTTACATTATTGTATAATTTGAATGCATACATGTGATGTACTATCATGTCATGAGTTTCTTGGTTATAGGATAATAACCAAAGAAATAAAAGGGTATGACCATGTTATAGGAATGAATGGTAGTAAATCTAGCCATGTATGAGTCCATGACATGGATGGATATGGAAAGGATTTAGTGCCACACAAGTATCCAAGGAAACTTCATGCTTATAACTAAGGTTTGGGCTGCAACATTTTTTCTGACACTAAAGAGCACCATAGAATTATATTATTGGTATAGTGTTTGGGTCGAAAAGGAAGGCATCTAAATGATTGAAGAATTATAGGGAAGTGTGTGGATGATGTGTTGAGGAATTGGAGAGACCTTCCAATTCACCATGGTAGGATACATGACTTAGATAAATGGCATTATGAAATCAATGCAAAGGTGCATTGAATAGATATGCATGGAAAATGACACTCATGCATAGTTTGTAAGTGGTAGAGTTTCACTTATACATCATATAATTGTTATGCTTGAATTCATTTGTTGAATGCATTTTTGTGAATGAATGCATATATGTTATTTAACGGAAATGATTATGCTAACATCTGAAATGTTACAATTATTACTAACTCATGGAGTTGAGAACATTTCAGGAGTTGTTAGACATTGCAATGAGCAAGTTGCAAACCAAAGTAGTCACATGAGAATTGACTACAATAAATTTCTATTCATGGAATAGAGTAATGAAAATAATGATATTGAAAGAATGAAAATCTTAATTGTTGAACATCCACATGTAGAGAATGATAATTTCATTCTATTAAATAAATGGTTTGATAGTTGTGATTGAATTGTTAAGTGTAGATAATTTTTAAATCACTTGTGAGTCTTTGTAAGTATTACAATAGAATTTTATGGTACATAAAATACTAATAATTTGTTTAGTTGAATGTAAGATAAAAATAATACAGGAAAAAGGGTCTCAACTAGGACACTTTTGAAAGACATAATAAATATTAATGCTTGTTGTTACAACGGTCAGGAAAATATGAGATGGAATTTTATATTTTGGAAAAAAGTTGAATTTCCTTATGAAATAAATTTGAATTTCTACATGCAACTGAAATGATATTGTCTCATGATGACTATATATATGTGTTACAGATGAGATAATAGTTATTACAGTTGGAATGTTTGGACAAAAAGGCTACTAATTGGACATTGGAGCATTATGTTTGTCATATAGAGTAGACCTTAGTGGTGGTCTAGTAATGAGTTGGCTCTCTCCTTGTGTGTGAAATCCTTGGAAAGATGGATCGTTGAAGGACTGTGTAGCAATGAAAGGATGTCTGAGCATGGAAAGGTAAGTGCGGAAAGGAAGAGGCAACTCAAGAATTCCATAGTGAGAAGAATTATTTCCTCAAGAACCTATATGGAATAGAGCAAATGACTTACAGTTGAAGTATGAAGATAAGAAATGGGTGCTTGGAAAAAGAGCACAAAAAAGACAACAAGCTTCAAATAACAAAGGCATGGATATTTTTGTAGAATTTTGAATGTACATTGTATATAATGCACTAAGGATAGTGCATAAATAAGGGGGACAGGAATGTAATACCCTAGGTTGATTCTCAGTTGTAAATGTAAACATTTTTTGTAGGTTTGTGAGCCAGGATATTATAGGCCAGAATGTCTATGTTATTATTAGGTCGAAGAGCCTATATGTTAAAATGTCATTGAGCCTATTATTGTAATATGTAAACAATCATATTATTAAGAAAATACATCATTGTTTCATACTGATCAGACAAAAAAGTATGGGTGGATAAACTTCACTAGAAATGGAAAGGGGCTAAGATAAAGGGGATTAATCCCTAAAAAATATTATATTAATATTCCTAAAGTCTAATTTATGGATATAAATACATCCTAAGTTTCCATGGAGGAGGAATAATTCCAAGTGGTGGATAAGGTCGCTCCTTTGGGTGCCAAGTGTTATAAAGGGAACATGCATATATAATAGGGGTATTTAGTGTAATTCCCATCATTCTCTCCTATAATCCTCTATACACTACTGCTTCCATATCCTTACCTACCCATGGGAGTTGTTCTATATAGTGGATCTAATATTCTGAACCGAAGATTCAGGTTATAATAGGAGGCTTGTAAAACCATGTGATGTTGAAGAGGTAGGTTTTCAGGCCCATGAGCATTCTCTCTAGGTGAGAGAACTATTGGGAATTGTTCCCTAGTGCACTGGGAATTATCTGCAGGGTTCTGAGACTTCCTGTCTAGCCTATTGTTGAAGCCATAAAAGGGAAGTGGGGTAGTCAAAGGAATGTTGAACAGAGAAGGGGCACACTTCCTAGGGTGGGACATGCATGTGGGGAATGAGATACTATAGGCTAGTTGTAGAAGTTGGGAACCTTGCACTAAGAAATTGTATTGATTATTAGACCTTAGTCCGGCTTAGGATTCCCTTGGCCCTAGTGGAGTTTATCCCTATATTGGGGGTGACCCATTGCTGAGAGTTATGATCATTGCGGTCTATGGATGGGAGGAACGTGGAAGGTCTAATGTAGTCGGTTTTTTCACAAAATCTGAGTATTTTTATGTGTAATTACATTATGTACTATGTGTAATATATATTTATTTATGTTGTTGTAATTGTGAAATTATGCACATATTATGTATGATGTTAGTTTTGTATATTGTTTCATATGCATGACATTCTTATTAATTAAATGGTATCAGAGAGTTTGAATTCTGGTGTGGAAATTTTCATCTTGAGACTGGGAATGCTACAGGGTGGTATCAGAGAATTTTTGTTGAGTTGCTAGTAATGGGAACATTACAACCACTTTGTAAGGTACCAAATGATATTATGTAGAATATAAATGTGATTATTATAACAATTACTAATAGAGATGAAACATAGAGAGCACAATGACATAATTGATTACAACAATGATACCTTTATTATCTCGTTAGCCAAGTTCAATTTCCTTTTCAAGGCATAAACCTCCAATAGAGTAGAGCTCAAGTACAAAATGATTCTCAAGAAAAAACTTTTCCATTCTTTCTACTCCTATTTATACTATTTTTTTCTTTTAGAGAAAATTCTAGAGGAAGATCTTTCTAGAAGTGAAGCCTTCTATTAAGTCTTATTACATTAGACATGTTCACATTAATACACAGGTAATATTTATTAATGTTAGCATTTATTACATAGAAAACATATTATTCTATCTACTTGAGGGCTTAGGGAGGTTAGGACCCTAACACTTTTCTTCCCTGAACTTTGTTCCTCAATTTACTTGCTTTACTTAATTCCTTGAGATGCATTACTCATTGAATTTGGTTTCTTCCATTCTTCAATATTTTCTTTCGTATTTTCTTTTGTTCAAACTATTTTGGCTCCCAATTTCTAGATCAGTCTTGATGATCCAGGAGCATCTCCCACATCAAGTGAGCCAGCATGGAAGACAATGGACAGTTGGACACACGCCAACAAAAATTTTGAAATTCCCTTAGATTGTTGCGCCATCTTAAATGAAGCCATTAAGATGAGATGCATTTGTATTATGTAATCGGACCTTGAGCCTTTAGCTCTCGTCCTTAGTAGGTAGGAGGTATTTAATATAGTTAATGCAGGTATATAGAATTTAATTCTAGAATAGACAGTTGTAGAGAGAAAGAGGGAAACGGGATATAGACACCCTCATTGTGTATTGTAACATAATTCTGAGCATTGAGAAGGAGAGCATGCAGAGAGCTGTGGAAGAACACCCATGTACAGAGTTTGAATTAATAGAAGAGGTTGATTCAAATTCATGGTTTGTGTTGTTCTCTGTGTATGTATGCTGAATGTTATGCTCATGAGTATTTACTTCCTGTTATGCATTTGCTTTACATGCTATTTATGAATGATTTATTGCTGAGTGTTTGAAATATGAGAAAGGAAGTAGGAGAAATGAGTTTCAATTGTTTCTCTGTCTGAGCAAGGATTCCTGCAAGGAGTGCAGTTGAAGTCGTCTGCAAGGAGTGTGTTGACATAAGGCTCAGATAGTTTAATTCTTGTTCTCATTCACCCAGAAGTGAAATTGGGTTATAGGAGCCGTGCAAGGAGTTCGCAGGCTAAGGAAGGTCTCAGTTGTGAATCTAAGCGAAGCATTGAAGGACTGTTGCTGCAGGTGTGCATAGAGTCGAAGGAATTCAAGAACTTGAAGTGTTTGAAAATCGACCGCAAGGAGTGCATGCAAGGACCCTCTTTGAGGCTCGAAGTTGTGAAAATCTCAGGAGGGATAAGACCTTCAAATCTGTTGAAGGATCGCACAGAAATTTTGTGCCACGAAGTGTTTAAACAGGTGTCGCAAGTTTGTGTGCAGAAGGACAAATTATTGAGGAGGAACACTTGGTCCTCCGTAGAAATCATCAAAGGGAAGAGATCGACATTAAAAAATCAGTGGGGAGGATTAGTGAAACCCCGCCAGAGAAGCGAGGAGGATACGGTTACGTACAGTGTTTAAGCTCGAGGGATCGTGAGTCGTTAGATCATCCCATAGTTACCCGTCAACCGTACGATTTGACAAGAGTTGCATAGGGTTTAAGCCTTCGTGAGCAAAGGGAAAAATCCGGGAAGGCATCGGGATATTGCGGCATCGGGAATTCATAAGTCAATAATTCGAGACCATTTTGAGTCTCGCAACAGCGAAGGGATCATAGTCGTGGATCTCAGGTAAGACACATGTCGGTTGACCGCTCGATCGGAGATTTGGTCATCGGGGTTCATAGGAGTGAGTGGTTTTCATTTTTCATTTAGCGAAGTCCGAGGTTCGCTCTGAACCACCCATCATTCGGGACGCACGTCGGGAGATCCGAAGAAGTCAGGGTTCGGAAATTCAGGATTCCTGGAGACAAGGGAAACGTTGCACCAGGAATCGCGATATCGCGAAACATGATATCCTGACAACTAAAGGAGTGTGGGGCCATAGGAATTGGTGAGAGGAAAGGTAGCATACTAGTTCGGAATTTGTGGAAAGGAAAGTCCTGAAACCATAGACATCAGGATTCGTGGTATAGTGAAGTCCGAAATCTCGACAAGGTGACAGGGACGTGGACAGGTCAAACTCACGAGCGCATCGGAGTTTCGGTGTATCGGGGATCGGGGGTCAGTAAGGCGAGTTGTTTTGGACATTGCAAGTACCGAAATCCCGATAGGAGGAGCCTCAATAGCAAAGTAAAAGGTCAGCATTGACTTACATTGGATTTCGGAGAATCGCGAGAAGCAAACGCGTGACCTCAGGACTCGCGAAATCGCGAAGTCCGATTTCCCGATAGAAGAAAGGGAGATCCTGTGAGAGAGTTGTTGTGGGTGAAAATTTCCCAATAGGGAAATAGAAGAGCCTTTCAATTCTTCGGGCCAAGGAAGGAGGAAAGATCCTGTGAGAGGACGTGCTAGAAAAGCGTGCCTGCGTTACTTGATCTTCAAATCAAGGCCTCTTATTTTCTTCCATCTCAAGTTCTTCCCCATTATTATAATCGATCCAATTTCAAAATTGAGACCCCTTGTTACCCATTTTCGAGTGAGTTTTATTTTAGTTCGTGTTTGATACTATTTTCTTTAGTTTTCCTTCAAATATTGAGTTTTTATTTTAACTTCAAGATTTCCTTTTCTATGTTTTATTTCGAATTTCAAGTTTTTCTTTTAAACTAAGGTTTGAAATCTTTCCCTTCCTTTACTTACCTTTCAATTTTTTCTTCACTACCCTTCCAATTTCCAAATCATTCTAATTTGC
The DNA here is from genome assembly GCA_010110895.2 of Picea sitchensis. Taxonomy (NCBI): domain Eukaryota; kingdom Viridiplantae; phylum Streptophyta; class Pinopsida; order Pinales; family Pinaceae; genus Picea; species Picea sitchensis. The sequence goes on along the minus strand of SNQJ01S0057888.1, from coordinate 54,215 downwards.
AAAATCAGGCCTCGTTTTCCCTCTAATCACTTGATCAACCCCTCGATTTAAAAATCATGCATGATTTCCAAATTGGGCCTTTCTATCACCTCTCCTTTCCACCTTTGAACCTTCCCTCTGATTTTCATTCAAACCTTCATTTCAAATCCTATCCTTCGTTCAACCTTTGTACAAAGTATTCTAACTTTGAGTATTTCTTTCAAACTTTAATCTTTCACCTTGAATCATTGATCAACCCAATTTGGTAATCGCCCCTGATTGCCAAGTTAGGGCCTTCATACACCAAATTTGTTTGAAGAATCTTGATTTTCGGATCATCCCCAATATCCAAATCGATCCCTCCTTAATCTCTTCAAACTATTTGAACTTTTTTACATTCAAGCTCTTTTTAAAATTTTTGTCTAAATGTATTTTTTGCATTTCAAACTTTTTCTTCCTCTTGAACTTTTCCTTTTCCCTTTTTGAATTCAAGCAATTCATACCAAAACCTTTTCTAAATCCTAATTATCAACCCATATTCTCAAAATTGGACCCCCTTTTCACTTGTTCAATGTTTCCTTTCCCTGACTTGAAAATCAATCCTAATTTCCAAATTGCACTCTCTTCACCAATCATATATATGGACTTTTGACTTTATTCGATGTTCTTTTTTTTTGTTTATCTTCTTTTCAATTTTTTTATGTTAACTTCGAAATTTATATCTTTTTGATCGATCCAAAACCTTAAAATCAATACCTCCATTCACCGAGGTGCTTCAACCTTGGCCTGATTCAATAATCCAGGCTGAATTCAAAATTATTCCTTCCCTTTATGAATGATAGTTAGATAGAGTCTCAATTTCTCAATCGGCCATGATTTTGAAATCAACCTCCTTCCTCGTAGTTCTTTGTTCACTTCTTGAAACATCATCCAACATTCAAACTTTGCTCTGAAACGTAAGGCTTCACACATGTGAAATCTTTTGAAGTTCGATTGTAATCAAGATCGATTTCAAAAAATTGAGCATCCTCCATTGGAACCCATGCCCTGATTTTGAGTTTAGTTTGTATCCTTAAATTGGGACACTCAACTCCTAGCTAATGCACCCTTTTAATCCTTCCCTTGAACTTCACAAAATGACCAAAATATTTTATAGCCCAATTTAATTTGAGATACCAAAAGGGGATTAGTTTGATTGGATTATTGATTTAAGGATTAACCCATGTGGCTCATGTTTTGTACACTAACATGCATGTAACTTATGATGGTTGCAAAAGGGAATCTAATGGTCAAGAAGAGACTTGAATATTTAAAGCAAATGATGTTTGAATCGACAAAGGAAATCAAAACTACGAGATGGCTAGAAGGAGGAAAGAAAGAGAGTTGAACAACTAAGTAAAGGGACCGAAATGGTAAAAGGGATGTTCGAACTGAAAAATGGAGACAAATCCCCATGCGGCAGAAGAAACAAACGAATGAAGAAATCATACAAGTAAGAAAGGAACCGGATAGCCAAGTGGAGAAATCAGAACGATTAACCTTCCTCTTCCTCTCTTGTATAAATAAGATAAACCCGATAGATAAAGGGATCTTTTTTGGTGCATCTTTGTATACTTTTTTATGAAATGTTAATGAGGAGAAGCCAAGGATTTTTTATTTAGCAACTTAGTAAATATTTTTAGAAAATTAATAAATGATAACCCATCATTAGCCAATCCATTTGGGGACAAACTTTAGACTTGTAGAACTATTTTTGTTAGTTTACCGAGTTTTGGAATGGTGTAATCATTTGGTTTTACAAACCAATTGGAGATAGACTTCAATTATGAAAATTGAGATTTGTAGAACTATTTATGTTAGTTTATCGAGTTTTGGAAGGGTGTGAGCACTTGTTTTATAGTGTAGAATTTTCTCATTTATGAGAAATTTGTTTTATTTTGTTTATCTCACAAATTGTTTTTCTATAGCCATAAGCATGGTTCCATATTCAATGGTTCATTACCAAAGTTTTCTATGATGTAATATTTAAATTTATGTTTTTATTTTCTCAGTAAATTTTTACTAAAAATATCAAGCACTGATATGTTTGGTGTTATGTTTACTTCATTGATTTTTTATCTTAGCCTAGGTATCTTCCTACACTTTGCGTATTAGATTAGCTACATCTCATTTATTGCATTCCTAAAAACTTAAACGAACTGGATCACAATTGATAAATTCACACAAACGAATTTGAAGGTTGCTAAACTATATATTAGATGGATTCTCCAATTCAAATAGTGTAAGGTTTAATTATAACCTTTTATTGGGGATAATTTCTACTAGTTACACAGGACCATTCAAAACTCTCAACACACTAAATCTTTAATAGAGTTAGAGGTAAAATAAAACTAAATGATATTGATATCAAACAATTTTATTATTGTGTTGAATATGTTCAATTTTTAGTAAATATATTGATATCAAACAATTCTATTATTGTGTTATTGTGTTGAATATGTTTACAATTTTTACCAACATTGCCTAGCATAAGAAACAAGTTCCACGGTTGTTAGAAAAAAGAATGGTACAAGAGGCTTCATGCATTGAAGTAAACTACTTATAATGTGCCAATCTTTCTAAGTATTCAACGTTATTATAATAGATAATGAAATTTCAACCACATTTACTCATCAAATTCCATCCTTAGCATAAGAAACAAGTTCCACATTGTTAAAAAAAAAGCATGGGACAAGAGGCTTTAATGCATTGAAGTAAACTACTTATAATGTGCCCTATCTCTCTAAGTATTCAATGTTATTATAAAAGATGATGAAATTTCAACCACATTTACCCATCAAATTCCATCCTTAGCATAAAAAACAAGTTCCACATTGTTAAAAAAAAACACGGGACAAGAGGCTTCATGCATTAAAGTAAACTACTTATAATGTGCCAATCTCTCTAAGTATTCACTCATACAAGTTAAGTTGTTATTATAATAGATAATGAAATTTCAACCACATTTACCCATCAAATTCCATCCTTGATCTCTTATATTGAGGAATACAAAATACATTATTTTTCAAGTTATTATAATATATCATGAAATTTCAACCATATTTACCCATCAAATTCCATCATTTGGTATCCTTTATTCAAATATGTAAAGTAAATTATTATAATATACTACCAATTGTCAAAGAAAGCTTAAAAAACCATCAAATTCCATCCTTATCTCTTATATTGAAAAATAAGAAATACATTATTTTTCAATTTATTATAATAAATTATTAAATTTCAACCATATTTACCCATCAAATTCCATCCTTGGTATCCTATATTCAGGTATGCAAAGTACGTTATTATAATAGGCCAGGCCAGAGTCGAGGGAGGCTTAAAAAACGCCCACATCCGTGGGTCATCTTGAGTTTGGCACGTTTTCAAAAGATATCATATAGGGCAACGATGTTTGTTGTCAGGACTAGAAAATAAAGGAAATGCTGTGACAGTCACAGGCCAATCCATCTCTTGGGCATTCATTCACTTCAATAATTTGTTTGCTTAGGACGTCATCGCTATCGGCATCTCTCAAGCAGATGACGGCAGCAGCCGACAGCGCCATGACTCGAACCGAGTACGTCCCTGCCACCGTCAGTACAAGAAAGTTTAGTTTCTCCTCAGTACAGTCCCAAGGCCCCGCCATGCAGGAAAGTTACTCGATTGCGATACTTCATCTCCTGAAGAACACTAAATAAACTAATGCCAAAATCTCTGTATAGAGCCAGGAGCCAGGAGTGGGCCACTGCCATTGGATATAGACATCCCAGTTCTGCATAATGGCTTTCCATGTGATTAGCCAGGCTGTAGCGTCCTCTGGCCCTCTTGCCTCAGATCTCTTCCCCCACAGAAATATTCAATGTATGCTTCTCAGCGCCTCAGGCACAACCATTGCATTCGTCATCCGATTCCTGATATTTTCTCCTTTACAAAATATAATCATCGTGGGCCTTTCTTCTCTTGGGTAAACAGCCTCTTTCCTTCTCGCGACATATACATACTTTATTTTGAGAGATCAGTGTCCCAATCGAGTTGATGTACCCTTCTAGTACTGATGTGCTCTGCTCAAGAACGCTCTGCACATAGATAAATAAAACCCTTAAATAGCGTTTAGTAATGTAATTTTTAACTCGTATAACTAACGTATATTCATCTTTTGCCCCAGCCTCCATTTCAGTGGATGTAAGTAACATGGATCAGTTAAGTTTAATTATTAACTTATATATGTCATGTACCCACAACATGCTTTGGAATCGTACACCTCTTGATGGCGTGTGACACAACAACATTTCATGCTTGGCTGCTTGGAAACACCAAGATTACTTTGTTAGGACTATGCCTCTTCACCTAGAGCATATCCATACTTCGTTCTAGGCTATCGACGAGCCACACTCCTACTCTAGTGCAACTCTTGTATACTTAGACATTCATTAATTGCTTAACACTTAGTCATTATTAAGCATACATCCATGAGAAACCAACGGAACAAACGAAACAAACAAGAGAAACATAGATATAGTGTGGGTGGCACGAACTGTGCCTAACACCCGACTAAGTCTTACTTATAGAAGAACAACTACAACATGAGCACTATCAACTCGGTTTACAACTTCAACAAATTCAAATGACTCGCATCACCTTACCAAGACACTCATAAACAGATCTGTCACAATTATCACATATGTTTGTATGGAGGGGGTTTTTCCCTAGAAAGTAGCCCCATGACGAAAAAACGACAAATAGGGGGCTAAAAACCCACTTTTATTGTTTATCCTAAGTTTTGTGCTCGGGCGCGTTCTGCTAAGGGGCGCGTAGATCTGGGTGGCTGAGATCTACATGCTTAGATCTATGGTGCAGAATCCATATCTGACCCTCCCCCGACATTCTACCTTTAACGAGGGGAGGGGGGAGGGGGGCGTTGAGTTGGTGGTTTTTTAGCGCGGGCCCTCCATTATCATGGTGCTTCCTCATTAACTTAGACCCCCCTGCTCAAAACCTCTTACCACCTCTGCCCCCCTCCGAGTAGACCACTTACTGCCTCTGCTTACCGCCCTCGTTTCCTGCCAAAATCTGTCCTCCACTCACTCATCTCGTCGCCCATCACATCTCCTCTTTCCTGTGCCACTTATCACCGCCTACCATGTGTATCCCACGCCCGCCTCATGACACATCTCCTTTCTCCCCCCCCACTCGCTTTGTGACACATGTCTCCCGTGTCGCTTCCACCTGTGTCATTGTTGTCTCCACTGCACCTACCACTACAACCTCCCTTCTGCCTCCATGTCACCTTCCCGTGCCATATCACCCCTGCACCTTTACATCTCAGCACCAACATCCTGTCATCCACGTTTTCCCAATCATCATTCCACCGATGCATCTTTCCACATGACCGACCATCACCTAGTCGAGTCCTCATCAACTCCACCTTCGTCCACCTGCCTATCTTCCCTATAAGCATCCAACAAAGCATAAATGGCGAAGGAAAGGCTGCCACGACTTCCAAGCATAGGCATTGAGTCTGCCCACTCAGATCCCGATGAAACAGTTAATGAAAGCGAGGAAGGTGGGTGAGACATCGTCTCCTTCCATAAATAGAAGGCCAAAAAGAGATTAATTGCAAAAGCAAGACGTCGGTCCAGTATGACAGAGATCACATCCGAAAGAAGATTGCATGGGCAGTCTAGGCAATGTCTGCGTGCGTAGCCTGATAGAGAAGCTCATCAACACAAATCTTTGAAAGCATGACATGATCGACTCAGGCAGTCGGAGCCAGTTCATAGTATATGTAAGCATTTTTGTCATTTTGTTTAGGGTCGATGGTTGAGCTACACTCCCGCATTGTAAAGTTTTGATGAAGCTCTAATTCGTTTGTTTATGTATCTGTATTTGAGACTTCTTCTTTAATGTAAGTCGGTTTCCTTCCGTCTCTCTGTAACAACTGTGTTAGAACACTCGAGCATGGATGATCTAATCGAGGGCAATTATGTCTTTGTGTTGTAGGTTTGATCACAGGAACATCGCGACCAGTTTTAATGAGTCTCTTGTGTTGTCTTTTCCCTCCAACAATGAATGACTCGCACATGGATGATCCAGTTGATTTATTGTTATTGAATTGTGATGTATGTTTGATTTCAGTTCAGTCATAATTACATTCAGTTCCTTGAAACTCTGAACCAAGAGGATCTTGTCTTCTGAGATTTTCCTCCTTAGGCTGCTGGAAGACTGGATGTCCATAGCAGACCTCTTCATTCTCCTCAAGTTCTTCCCCCTACTCACCCTTACTACAACTTACTGACTAAAGTTAGATCAAGACCTCATCTTCTTATGCATGCCAGCCCAGTTTTTTGAGTTAAAGCGATATAATCTTGAGTCTACGTGCACTAGACCCCCTTTAAATTTATTCATTGTTACATACAAACTGATGGGTATTGGGCTTACCTCTGCTGCAATTAGGAGGTGACTTCTAGTGCTAACATTTATGGTGTCGTTGTCGGGGATGAATTGAATATTTTCCCTGAGATTGAACGACAAAGCTTACTATTTCTGAAGGTGCATCAAAACTTAATACATCAAAGATTGCAGTTGTGCACCTGGCGATTCCACTGTTATGACTCTACTATTTCAGTTGTTGCTTCCAGAAGAAGACACATGAGGTCTACTCCACAGCTTCCTTTAGTGACACCTGACGCTCCCAAGAGAGCCTCGTGTTGGCATAGGGGCAAACCCAGGGTTCAACGCTACAACAACCCACTAACAAAACCCTAACTACCGACCCTTTCAGCAACACCTGTGAAGCAAATGAAGTCTCACCCGAGGTAGAGGCAGGGAGGTTGCAGAACGTAAGTGTCTGCAACCTAGTTGGGACATAGATATGTGATCACAGTACTTAACAGAGCACTTAGTAGTTAACATTCATTAGCATTTAACCCTTATTCACATTGCAAGTAAAAACCTAATTACAGAGCAGCACAGTATTCTACAAGAACTAACACTTCCAAGCACTTAGCACATAGAAACATAACAGATCTGGCATTCATTCACATTACTAAGCACTAAGCTACCACATCAGATGCATATAACATACATAAAGATGAAAACACTAAGCATAAACCATATCAATCACACAAAGCAACCATAACAAAGGATATATATGGTTCACCCCCAGCGTGGGGCTATGTCCACCAACTCTTCGTCTTCTTTATTTTCTTCTGTCAATCTCCTTACATGCACAGAGACTCAAAACCAACTCCGCATAGGATAGGAGATTTGTGCATACCTCGCCAGATCCTCCTTCCCTGAGCTAGGTCACAACACAAAGCCTTTACACAACCTCTTATAGTCAGTTTCACTTAGCTCTGCAAGTCTTACACAGTATGCATAGAGCGTTCACAACTATTCGCACTTAACTAACATTAGCACTAAGCCATCGTCATTTCTTACATCGTCTAGCTACTTATTTATACATTACAAAATAGGCCTAAACATGGGTAAACCCATGGGTCGACATCCCATACCTGTTACATAAACCCTAATCCAAAAAATCTCACAAATGGGGACAAGATCCCATGATCTTTGCTTCGCCTAGCGCTCCGTCTTCAACCATCCTATCGAAATCCCCAAAATTGGTCAAACATGACTAGTGTTTCCACAAAACCTAGTCTAGGGCCAAAAAACCCCCAACACTCACCTGTGACTCGTCCCGAGTCACTCTGATCTGGGTGACTCTACCTCGAAGGCCTCGAGCTTAGATTGAGCTGCCTCAACCTGTTGCTTCCCAGGGCCTCCTATTCAACGAACTCTTGAATAGATTTCTTAGTCACCGGTCCTTCCAAGCCTTGTTCTACTGTGGTGATTACTTGTTCTAGTTGTGCACCTTGTCCTTCAATCTCCTCAAAAAGTGTGCAAGCTTCATCTTTCATTGGCTGGAGCTTCTGGGTCACTTCTATGACTTTACCTTGGATGGAATGGACCTATTGTTGAACTGTGTGTTGTTCCTGTGACCTTTTTATCCTCTTGACTGGTGATAGTAGCTTCAACTATGCTTGCACTGTTGTTGTCTGTTGCTTTGCCTCTTGGAGCTGTGACTCCAATGTCCTTAGTTCAGGGTCCTCTGCAAGGCGCTCGTAGGTTTGTGCACTTTGACTTCTTAATTTATTGCACTCTAAGGCTAGTGCCTTGATTCTTTCAACTGCACTCCTGGCAGTTTCCTCTCTCTGATCTCGCACTTCCTACGGAGTGCTTGGCACAACTTGTAGTTCTAGTTCTGCTATTCGTGCTTGGAGCTATTTAATGGCTCCAACGAGCTTCCCCACCTAGCTCTCAGCGGTTTATTCTTCCATATGTGCTAGGCCCGTCGCAGAGAGAAGTTATCTCGTGAATGCTTCTTTAACTCCCATCTGCTCCATGAGAAACTATTCTTTCTCCTTCTGGATATGCGCTTTATCCTTTGCAAACTTTGCCTAGATGTCGTATTTTTCTTATTGTGCAACCCGATGTTGTTCTATGGATTCCTCCTTTGCTTGCTTTAGGGCCTCTGTGGCTTGTTCTTTTTCTTCCTAGACATGAAGAAGGCGAGCCTCTGTCGAGTCTCTTAGTCTGTGTAGCTGGGCAGGATCATCTCCTACTTCTATGTCCCTTGCTAACAACGACGCAGTAGGCACTTTGCGGCTCAAATAAAGATTTGGTTGTACCCCTTTGAGCTCTGCCTCGATCTTGTAAAACATTGTTTCATGTTTGGCTTCTCTTCACTGCAAGATGTCCTCTAAGGTATCTTATATAGCGGCAATGATAAGGTCAATGTCATCCACTATGAGAATAGTATGGAATGGAGGTTTATTGGCTTTTGACTTCTCCCGTGATTAAGGTTTTGTCGAGGACCCCTTTCTTTTCTTGGATGTTTCTGTCTCTGTTAGTGGATGTTTAGGTGGTGTTACTTTCCTCTGCTTCTTCTTGTCTTCTTCCCTTTCATCCTCTTCTTTGTCTACTTTGTCACCTCCTCCCCTTACAGGTGAATCTGATGCAGTCTCTTTTGATGCACTATTCAATTCCTGTACATCTTCCTTCTTTTTCTTCCTGTTGGTGCTGGGTGCCTCACATTCTTCACGAGTGACCATAGGGCTTCTGATGAGGTCGGGGTCAGAGAGTTATGCCTGGTCAACTGGTACAAGGAACTCTGCAGCCCATTCCTTGGTTATTTCTTCCATGTCCTCCTCTGTCAGCTTATAATAACTCTGTAGCTCCTCCTTTCTTTCATCTCCATGTGTAGTGATATATATGAAATGCCTATTTGCGTGGAACTTCACGAATGACCTGAACCGATGCAACCTATTTGGTGTCATGTGAGGGAAGGATTCAATGGCCCTCTTCAGCTGTAGATAATAGGTGTGGAACACTGCATTTGAATTCCATTGTTTTGTCATGTCGCTCGAATACCAGAGCGTAGTGAACTTCGTAGCTAGTGGTTCAGACGACTCAATTTCAGGGAAGGTCACTCCTTCTGGCATCTCCCAAGCAATGAAGGAAATGAGGATCAATAGCCTAGTGAATTGAAACTCATAGCCCTAATCCCGAGCTTCATGGTAGACTTTCTCTAACTGGTTGATGAGGTAGCTTACCTAGTTCATTTTCATACCTTCAACGTATTTTCCTGTGAAGTCGACGACAAATCCCATGACCTGCGTTGGCCTATTCTTCCTAACGAGATTGCCAGCAATCAACTAGAAAGCTAGGTGCACTGCACCATTCTGGATGGAGGCTACCTTATAGCCCCACTTCCCCTTCTCCACATCGCCATAGGTGTCTTTTACTGTCTGTGTCAGGGCATAATCTACAGCCTTTCCTGGGTAAAAGTCACGTGGTTCTGGTCCTTGCATGCTTATCCCATGATCTAATGGATCAACACCAAATCTACTGTGATTCGCCTATCCAACCATAGGTCACTGCGATGGAAGCATGACAGTAGGAGTTTAATGCACACGTTAATCTCCTGATGTCTGCCTATGTGCGGTAACTTCATTACATTGAGGATGGTGGACCTCGCGATGTCCATAGTCCATGGCTGGGGGATTATCTTCGACTTCTTCCCCATTGTCTTGGTCAAATACTTGTGTGGTTCGAGCATTCCATGGTTCTTGCGATCTCCCAAGTTGAAGTCACTAATCTTTAGAATCATAATCCTCTCCAACTGTGGTCCTACTACACGTATCCCCTTCGGGAGGTACACAATGATCAATGTGTAGTCGAAGTCCCTCGAGACGTCATCACATCTCACCATGCTAGCCAGAGGCGGGATGTAGTCAGGTAGGATTGATGGAATGAGCTTCGCATTCACCAAGTCATCATGATGCTTGGTTCATTTCTCTATCGCAGTTCGGGAGGGCCCAGATCGATATGCAGTCTATGGGGATTATTGCACTACTCTTGTAGATGAATCTTGTGCTCCTACAGACATGACCTTCTCAACCATGAGGTCTATGAGAATTAGAAATTTGGGAAACCAAATATGACTCAGAACTTGAAGGGTTATCAGAAAAGGACTATGCTTCTTGTACCACAGTAGTAGCAAGGCACATATGAGTTAGATGATCTCCTTTGTAAAGTCCAGAAAGGAACTTGGACTTATGTCCTATACATCAAGGATTCTCAATCATATTAATGCCCCCATCATGAATTACAATGGATGGTGACATGCTCCCAGCATGACTTGCAGAGGCTAGTAGCAGATCTTCAACATGACTTGGAGAGGTTGTTGACAAACCTCCAACATGACTTGGAGAGGTTGTTTACAAACCTCCAACATGACTAGAAGAGGTTGGTGATGAATCCCCAACATGACTAGTAGAGGTTGGTGATGTATGTGCAGTGTGAATAGAAGTGACTAGAGTTGTGCCCCCCACATGACATGCAATGACTAGTTCTTGGACTTCAACATGACTTGCAGAGGTTGTCAACTTATCTCCAACATGACTAGCATATATTGGTGATAGAATTATAGTATGACTCACAGTGACTGGACTTATGTTTCCAGCATGACTTGCAACGGTTGGTTGCAGCATTTGAGACCAAGGTTCCAAGAAAGACTGATTTTGAGAGATTGTAGGTGTAACACCCCAGGTTTTTGAACCCCCATTTTAAATAATATATTGTTACAATGTTGAGAGGCCAGAGTGACCAAACAATTATTGAAGGGCTAGTATGCCCAAGAAATGTAATGTTTTGATCATTAATAATAATAAATACATTGTTGGTTGCTAGACATACAAGCACTAGAGTTATAGGGAGCTATGATTCCAGAAGAGAGAGATATTGAGGGACTAAGTGTTTATTCCTATTTTTCTTATTACCCTTTTTGTCTAAGGGAGAGGATCGATTACGTGAAATTCTTGGGGAAGGCTAGGAGGTTCTTGTTTTCCCCACGAGGTTACTTAAACCCGCCTCTGGTCTGATTGGGGGGTGGGAATGATGACTTGTTTTCTATTTTCCCATTCCCTCACTCATTATTCCCTCACACACTTTCATGCACGCACTCCCATGCACCCCCCCTGACTTGTCCATTGATCCATCATCACCTGTGTCTTGGCTTGGCAAAGGAAACATAGCTGCTGAAGAACTTAGCCATAGGATAGTTGGTTGTAGTGGTTGTTGGTGTGATCCAACCATGACCTGGGGCCTGCATGTCTGAAATGCATTGACTTATGCCTTATTTTGATCACAACTGTGAGTATTGAGAGTTTCAGCATTGAGATTCTGGACCAACTGTGATGGAAGCCCTGGCAGGAAGGAGGACTGCATGAGGGATTGCGTGGCAGAGAAGGGTGGAGGTCCATTCTCTTGGGTGGCACGGGCTGGGTAGAAGAGAGATGGGTACTTGGATTGTTGTGGGTGTCGGGAAGCCTATGCGAGCTTGAGATCTAACTAGTTTGTGAACCCAATTACACTATGGAACCGTCCTTGTGGATTCATAGCCTTGGCTCGGGTGTGACACTATTGTTGGGATTTAGAGAAATGGTCTCTACGATTGGGTGGAACACCCTTGGTTTGCAGCCTGTCGGTGTCATCTTTCATAAAGATAAGTTCTCTTTTTCGTGATATTACTATCTATGTATGAATGTATTCCACTGTGTAGTTTAATTGTCATTTACATGTATATGAATGTATTTCCGCTTTGTATATTTAATTATCGTTTAACATAATATTTAGATCTTGCATGCTTGTTGGATATTGTTGTGCATGTCGTTAAATCTGTTATCTTATGCATACTTAATAAATAAAGAAGGTCAACGTGAGAAAGAAGTCCAAGTGCAGGCTTGTAGGTAGCGTACCCGGCCTATGGGTGGTTGGGTATGTTACAAATTGGTATCAAGGCTTCTGGTTGAAACACTGGGCCAGTATGGGCCGGGTCTGTTGGTCAGAATCTTATGGTCGAGATCGAACTCTGACCATGAAGTTGAAAATCTCAGGAGGAATGGCATTGCAGATGCTACGCAAGAGACAGAACATCATAGAACCTTTGTGAGGGTTCGAAGGATCATGACCGTTCCTTTTTAATTCAGGAACGATCACCACGGTAGGATCGGGGAGATCTAGGATCATTGGATCGGTGGACAGGTAAACAAGGGTCGTCCAATGAAAAGGAAGCAAGGTTAACATCGTGACCATTGGATCCATTGAAGAGAGAGATAAACGGTCAGCAGGCATTGCAGGGAACTGAGTTGCACGGGAGATAATTTCCCAAGGTGGTCCCGCAATCCAAACCATGGTTTCCCTAGGGGGTTATGTGTCAGCATCAGGAGAATTGCAGGGGAAAAAGTGGGTTACTCCAAACCACCGATGCATGCCCCCACAAATTGAAAGGCATGCAACGATGTGATAGGTAGGGCTCGAACATCAAAACTCTGAATAGACAAAGTATCTGGGGACTATCGATCCATAGGAGGACACGCGTCAACCGATTGCGTGCTCTAGGTGAAAGCACTCCAGGAAAGAGTGAGCGAGGAGAATTTGAGATTTGAGACTCCTGAAGCCCGAAGAGACGAAGACCCGAAGTAAACGTTCTCTCTCAGATCATCTGATTTAGATCCTGACCATTGATTGCTTATAGCTTACGTGTCAGTAGATTATTAACTTCGGAGGAATCTGTTCGAGAGATTTTTAGTTGAGGTTTGAGACTCCCAAATCCTGGAGAGTTGGAGAGCCAGAGAAAACCTCAATTGTCCAATCATCTGAGATGATATCAGTCATTGATCTACTGAGAGCCATGCGTCACCAAATCCATGACTTTAGATAAAATCCAGTGGGGCCAAATAAGTTTGAAATTTGATATTTCCAGAGTCTGGAGTCCCGAAGAAATCATGGTCGTCGATCCACAGGGGACATGTTAGGGTCCTAACCCGCACATAGGTAGAGAAATATATTCAGATGTAATAAAGGTCAATATTAATAAGGCCTTTCAATAAAATAGAATAAGGCAGATGCAAGAAGACCTAATAGAAGCTTCCACTTCTAGAAGGATCTTCCTCTAGATGCTTCTCTTGATAGACATATTTAGTATAAATAAGGGTCGAGGGTATGAAAACCCTAGCTTGGAGATTATTGTAACAGAGCGTTGCTTGACTTGAGGTTGCCCCCTTGAAGAGGCCCATGAACATTGCTTTCTGAATCAAAGTGTTATTTCTGTTGTTGTTCTTATATCATTTATGTGTTATTGTGGAGATTATGTTGGTTATATTACTATTATTCTACCATTTCTAGCATTTTATTTTTGTTTTGCATACTTTTTATATCTGGTATATTAAAAGTGGTATCAGAGCACTTTCCTTGGTAGAAATTGTGGGAATTGTTTTTAGGGTAGAGACGTATTCCAGTGTCTTTAAGCCACATATATCTGTCGTTACGCGCATAAACCCGCGGTTGAGGGATTCATACACGCAGGAAATACAAGTGGTTCTTAAGCGCACTTCTGTTGGCCACCCTTGTAACCCCTGTTGGTACCCCTTTGAGTGGTAGTGCATCAAACAACACCTATGTATAGATCGGCCTAGATTTCCTAAATCCCTCTTTAGATAAACCAATCGGTCCCCTGACTGTTATAGTGCCACCGAGAACAACACTCAGGAAGATACTCTCTAGTACCTGGGTAGTCGGGTAGTATGGCTAAGGGTATGGTCTATCCTCCTTAGTTAGAGCCATGAGATATTGGACCGAGTACTATTGTTGGACCCCGCACATATATCAAAGAGCTATAGCATAGGGAAAACCCTTGTCTGTAGAACCCTTGAATACCTAACCCTTTGGGAACAGAAACATAAACAAATTAAAACAGACAAGATCTGTTGCCATGCAACTGTGTTCGGGTTTCCAAATCACTACAATTTTCTTATTGGTTAAGCATTTGGGGATTTCATCACTGCATTATTCTTCAGACTGGAGTATAACTCCACAGGTGTAAAAAAAAAAAACAAGTCTGGAATTTTCTTCACCATTATTTGAGACCTATTCCATTGGATTCATCTCTTCGCCCTTATCACATTCATCCATATCATTTTTCGGTAAAAAATTTTACCCCGCCTGCCCCTTTTCAGTTCACCCATCCTCATGGCCCATACCCGTAGCCAAAACCTAGAAGCTCACTTCAACACCTTGCAATCTGGTCTCCTCGAGACTCAAAAAGAAGTGAAACAACTCAGTGCCAATGTTGCCTCCATCGATACATCCATCAGTACAACCATAAATACAAGCATGCAGTCCTCAATGGAGGAAGTCAAACAAGAACTGACCACCCATCTTGAATCTATCTTTGCATCACTCTGCACCAAACTGAAGATCCCTACAGATGACCCTTTCCTTGATGCACCTCCAAAGACTAAAGGTGAAAATTCCTCCCATTCCCATACCTTTCAGCACCATCACTTTCAACATGACCTATGCCTTTTGTGGGTGGATGTGACCAAATTTGATGGCTCGGACCCCACTGGTTGGGTAACCCAAATGGAACATTATTTCTCTTTATACGACATTACAGATGACTTGGCCAAACTCTGATATGATGTTCTCCATCTAGATCAAGAACATTGGCAATGGTGGCAATGGAGAAAAACTTCTCGTCAAGGGTATATTTCTTGGACCCAATTTGTGATTGAGCTTTATGAATGCTTTGACACTAACACCAACCATTTGGGCTATTTGACAAAGTTGAAACAATCAGGAACAATAGAAGACTTCATAGCTTCCTTTGAGCACCTAGCTTTTCGAACAGAGGGCATGACTAATGCTTTCTTTCAAGAGTGTTTTATCAGTGGCCTCAAGGATGAGATTCAGGCCCATGTCCTCATGGATCGACCTTTGAGTTGGGTGGAGGCTACTAAAAAATATAAAGAAGAACAACAGGTTGTATCCTCTCAAAACCGTAAACCCTCCTTTATCCATCACCCTAAACCTCTAAATCCCACTACTCCCTCTGCCCCATTAAAGATCCAAAAATTGACCAGGGTTGAAATGGATGAACGCCAAGTGGTCTGAAGCCATGCCTTTGTTGAAGTTAGGCATGGCTTCAGCCCACTTGGTAAAGTAATCGACTACAATGACTATATATTTGTGTCCATTGCTGGCTGGACGGTTGCAAGTTATGAAGTCGATGCCCCATTTACAAAAGGGACTAGTAGTGATGACTGAGTGTAGAAGAGAAGGTGGTGTGCATGATTTGTTGTCATAAATATAGAATTCATCACATTGCTTCATGGCATGGATGCAATCATGAAATAATGTTGGCCAAAAGTAACTTGTGCTAATGATTTTCTGGGCAGTGAACATCCCTGAGAGATGGCCCCCTCAAGCGGCGTTGTGGCAGTCGTTCAAGACTCTATCGGCCTCGTCAATATTCAAGCATCGACGGAGTATGGTGTCGACCCCTTGTTGATATAATATATCTCCGATGAGGAGGTAGTATGGTTCCTGGTGACGAATACATCAACGATCATCTCTGGAGAGGTGGTTTCCAAATTTTTCTGTTGAGAGATAGACGAGAAGATTGCCATACCAAGGGTCATCCGAGGGGATGTAAAAGAGATGTTCATCAGGGAAGTTAGTATTGACCGGTGAAATGGTAGTGTTGGAGGGAAATACCATGATGAGTTTGGTGAGGATGAGAGATTTCTTTCTCTTAGGTGTTGAAAATTCAAGATCGTACTCCTGCAGGATGACGATCCATCGAGCAAATTTACCGTTAATTTTTTGATGATTGAGCAAGTATTGCATGGGGTTGGAATATGCTATGACTTTGGTAGTTAGAAGCAGAATGTAATGGCGTAGTTTCTGGACTGTGAGGAAAACTGTAAGGGCTAGTTTCTCTTCGTGATTTTATTTCAAGGGTGTCGCTGAGAGCTTTTTCCTGTTGTAGTAAATGACATGCTCGCGATCGTCATCCCCTATTTGAGCGAGAACTCTTACTACTGAGACAGTTGAGGCTGATATGTAGAGGATATAGTCACGGTTATATTCAGGTGGACTAATCAACAAGGTGTGGGAGAGAGCCACTTTGAGATCATCAAAAGAGGTTTGGGCATGTTTATCCCATTGAAATGGGATGTTGTGGCGAAGTAAGCGAAGGAAGCCATGTGCATGAGTGGCATAATCCAGGACAAAGCATGTAAGATACCGGATATATAAAATATGCAGAACATAAATAAAATGCTAGAAATGGAAAAATAACAGTAAAATATCCAGCATAATCTTCACAATACATAGAAATGATATACGAAATAGCAATAGAAATAACACTTAGATTTAGAAGCAATGTTCACAAGCCTCTTCGAGGGGGAAACCTCCAGTTGAGCAGAGCTCTGTTACAATAATATCCAAGCTAGGGTTCTCATACCCTCGACCCTTATTTATACTAAATATATCTATTAAGAGAAGCATCTAGAGGAAGATCCTTCTAGAAGCAGAAGCTTCTATTAGGTCTTCTTACATCCGCCTTATTCCATTTTATTGAAAGGAATTATTAATATTGACCTTTATTACATCCGAATACATTGATCTACCTATGTGCGGGTTAGGACCTTAACATGTCCGCCCCCTTAAAAATACCCTTGTCATCAAGGCTTGAGATGTGGAAACTGTTGCAGAATGGTAGTTGGTTCCCAAGTGGGATCTACTGGAGTCATATCTTTCCACTGTACTAGCACTTCCTTGATGGTTCTCTGATGCAGGCAACGCTCACACTGGTCCAAAACTGCTTCTGGTTGTAGCCAAATGGATCGTTCTTCAGCTAACTCTGGAAGGTTGGTTTGAATTTGGCACCTGGTTCCAATCACCTTCTTCAAGCATGAAACATGAAAAATAGGATGTATCTTCGACTGACTGGGCAGAGCTAACTGATATGTGACTTGTCCCACGTGCTTGAGAACTTTGTAAGGGCCATAAAATTTGGGTGCTAGCTTCTGACAATGCTCGGCCTTGAGGGAAGTTTTCTTATATGGTTGCAGTCTCAGAAACACCTGATCCCCTTCTGCAAAATGTCGTTCAGAGCGACCTTGATCTGCTTGCTACTTCATTCTATTATGTGCCATGAACAAGTTCTCTTTAAGGGTATGAAGAATATCCTCTCGGACTGTAAGTGTTTGGTCAACCTCCTGGACCTTCGAGGTACCCGGTAAGTATGAGAGAACTGAAGGTGGCTTCTATCCATATACTACTTGAAAAGGAGTCATGCGAGTGGCTGTATGGTATGTAGTGTTGTACCACCATTCAGCGAGGGGTAACCATTGATCCCACTGGTGTTGTTTTTCAGAGGCAAAGCACCTCATATATGTTTCCAAACACTTGTTGACAACTTCCGTTTGACCATCCGTTTGGGGATGATAAGCTGAGCTAAGATGCAATTGTGTTCCTTGTAGCTTAAACAACTCTTGCCAAAAATTGCTTGTGAAAGTTGGGTCTCGACCGGAAACAATACAGTGCGGCATGCCATGAAGCTTGAAGACTTGGTCCATGAAAATTGGAGCCACCGTGGATGCAGTAAATAGGTGGGGAAGAGCGCAAAAATGAGCATACTTGGAAAGGTGATCCACCACCACCATTATGACTGATTTATTCCCCGATTTGGGTAAGATTGTAATAAATTCCATAGAGACATCCTTCCAAATAGAAGGGGGAATCGAAAGTGGTTGGAGGGTGATTGGAGATTTGACTATTTCTCCCTTATTGCATTGACACACCTCACATTCAACGACAAACTTACGGATGTCCTGTTTCATACCATCCCAGAAAAAAAAACGTTTGACTCGGTCATATGTTTTGGTGAACCCTGAGTGCCCCGCTATGGGTGTAGCATGAAGCTCAAAAAGCACCATGGATTTGAGCTTGGATTGTTTACTTAAATATAAGTGGCCTTTGTATCAAAGCTCATCCTAGAGTCAGGAGTACCCTAGGGGATCCAGAGCCTTGTTCTGTAGTTGCTGGATCAGATGCGAACTTTTGGGATCTTGAAGCCATTCCTGGCACACAGCTTGGAGCCAATTGGGTACAATGAAGGAAAGAG
>SNQJ01S0057888.1:11574-33424 GCA_010110895.2 Picea sitchensis | reverse complement strand
TTATAGCTGCGGGGTTATACTTTGGTCTGAAGAATGTTGCAGTGTTGAAATCCCCAAATTATGAACCAGAGAGTATTTAATTAGCAACCCAACATAGATGTGTGGCAATAGATCTCGCCAGTTTAATTTGTTTATGTTTATATTTATGTTCCCCAAGGGTTAGGTATTCAAGGGTTCTACAGACAAGGGTTTGCCTTATGCTATAGCTCTCTGATATACGTGCAGTGTCCAATAGTAGTACTCATCCCAATATCTTAGGGCACTAACTAAGGAGGATAGATCGTACCCTTAGCCATATTACCCGACTACCCAGGTACTAGAGAGTATCTTCCCGAGTGCTGTTCTCGATGATACTATAGCAGTCTGGTGGCCGATAGGTTTATCTAAGGAGGGCTTCAGGAAATCTAGGCTGATCTGTACATAGGTGATATCTGATGTGCTACCACTCGAAGGGGTACCAAAAGGAGTTACAAGGGTGGCCAACATATGTGCGCTTAATAACCACTTGTATTTCCTGCGTGTATGAATCCCTCAACTGCGGGTTTATGCACGTAATGACAGATCTTTGTGGCCTAAAGACGTTGGAATACGTCTCTACCCTGAAAAAAAAAAAAAAACACAATTTATGCCAAGGAAAGTGCTCTGATACCACTTGCAAGATACCAGATATATAAAATATGCAGAACATAAATAAAATGCTAGAAATGGCAGAATAACAGTAAAATATCCATCATAATATTCACAATACACAAAAATGATATACGAAATAGCAATAGAAATAGCACTTAGATTCAGAAGAAATGTTCATAGGCCTCTTTGAGGGGGAAACCTCTAGTTGAGCAACGCTCTGTTACAATAATCTCCAAGCTAGGGTTTTCATACCCTCGACCCTTATTTATACTAAATATGTATATTAAGAGAAGCATCTAGAGGAAGATCCTTCTAGAAGCGGAAGCTTCTATTAGGTCTTCTAACATCTGCCTTATTCTATTTTATTGAAAGGCCTTATTAATATTGACCTTTATTACATCCAAATACATTGATCTACCTATGTGCGAGTTAGGACCTTAACAAAGCGTCATAAAAAGTTATATTTTCCTTGTAGGCTCTGTAGTTGGCGTAAATTTCGAGGAGGGGGAATTTATGTGATGGCTTGGACTTTGAGAGGGTCCATAGTAATGCCACTTTGGGAAACAATGAACCCGAGGAGGCACCCAATAGTGACAAAAAATACACATTTGAGGGGGTTCAAGAGGATATTGTACTGTTGACACCTTTGGAAGATGATTCGTAGATCATCGAGGTGCTGAGTGCATTTCTTGGATAGAGTGGTGAGGTCATCCAAGTATGTGAGGATGATATGAGCTAGATCATGAAAGATGTATGTCATGGTTCATTGGAATGTCGCTCCAGCGTTCTTGAGGCCAAAAGGAATGACACAATATGTGAGATTACCCCAAGAGGTAGTGAACATGGTTTTGTACTGATCAGCTGGGTGAATTTGGATTTGGTTGTAGCAAGAGAAACCATCCATGAAGGACAACACCTCGTGACCAGTGCAATCATCAATAATTTGATCGATAAAGGGTGTGGGAAAGTTGTCTTTGGGACAAGTGTGATTGAGGTCACGAAAATCCATACAGACACGAATAATGCCCTTTTTTTTAACAGGGATAGGGTTGGAGACCCATGATGTATAGGCGATGGGGTAAATGAATTCGTCGGCACGTAATTTGTCAATCTTGGCTTTGATGGCTATTTCTTTGGATGGGAGTAGCAATCGTTGTTTTTTGAAAACGGGTGTGATATCAATCCAGGTGTCTATGCGATGTTCGACATTAGAGGGATTAAGGCTAGGCATCTCGATGTATGACCAAGCACAAATGTCCAGGTATTCTTGGAAGAGGGATTTGTAGGTGGTGATTTCTTCAGGAGAGCATGCAACACCAATGGTGATTTCCTCGATAATTCAAGATTTGATGAAAATATCGATTTTGATGATTGGGGATATATTGGCCATATTGCCTTCCTTGAAAGTGTCAAGGGTAGGGATAGGGATATTGAACCAATCTATATGCCCTAATGGGATAAAATCTTTGGTTTCAACTACGTATATGGGGAGTTGGTTAGGAGGTGGGAAGGCTTCCTATGAAAGAAAGAGTGCTTTGTGGTGGAGTGCATTCAATGGGAAATCGAGGGTAGTTAACTCCTCACAGGTATCTTCATCACAATGAAACTTTCATGAATATAGGGGATCGAGACCTCAGTGACTGTCACTATGGCATTGTATCCAGCTGATAAAAACGTAGAGGGATTGATGCAAGGGGATTGCGATGGCTCGCTTGTCATAAACCAAATATCCATATATTGTGGGTTAAAAATGGTAGTCACGCATAAAAAATTTGTGGGGAAATGAATGGGGGAATTTGGGGGATTTAGGGGTAAATTCTCGTATAATTCATCCAAGAACTGTGGGGTAGTAGGGAGTGTTTCATGTTCAGGAGAAAGGATATCCTCTAGATATGGAGTAGGGGTAATCACTGATTATGTTGATACTGGAGGGGGTGTAGTCTTTTGAATAAGGGCCATTTAGCAACACCTATATTCAATGATCATAGGAAATTGGTATGTGAAATGATCAAGTGATTCGCATAAAGAGAAAGGACATCTCATCTGTTCATTGACTGAGGTTGTGACATAATGGATGTCGGTGACGTGAATTGGGGTGGGTGTTTGCTGAAAGCTCTGGCGTACAGATGTTAGTGTCTGTCGTAATTGAGGTAATGCTAGACAATGGTGTGTGTAATGGCCATATTCTGAATAGATGGTGCATGCGAATTTGGTTCATAGTCCTTTGTTACTTGTGTTCTGTGAGATAACAACAATACTGGAGGAAGCGACGAGTGGTGGTGGTGCTTGAGGGAGTTGAATGAGATTACGTAACTCGGGGAGAGATGGGAACTTGTTGGTGGGGTGTCCATATTTCTCACATACCGCACAAGGAAGTTGGATGCATGGGGGAAGTGGATTTGTGGGCTCCTTCTTCTTTCGCCTGCCCCGATCTATAGCAGGAGCGTTAGTGAGTGGGGGTGTAGGTGGAATGGTGGGAGTGAGTATGGGAATCTACATCGGGATTCCTTCTGTTTGGGGAGGAAGGGATGGTTGAGGGACCATCTCAGGTAGATGTAGATACCAAATTGGGATTGCCAACACCATATTAGGAAGGGTAAGTGTTGCATATACTTGGAAATATTGTACACCTGGTGGGGGGTAAAATAAAGGGATTTGGGTAATGGCTTGGGGGACTGTTTTCGAAACCAGGATATGGCCCTAGAGAATATTAGGAATGGGTCGAGCTAAATTAGTTCTAGGGGATTCCCGAGGAAGAAGTTATGTAACTAGTGGGATGTCAGGGATGAAAGAGACCTCGGTGGGAGGGGGCTTATATTCAATTGTCGTTTCGTTGGAGGATATAACACATACTTGTGCTGAGGGTTGGAGGAGAGGTGGTGCTCCGTGGTATGTCCCTAGCAAGGATGGGTATTTGAATATTCGGGGACCCATCTCGATGAGTGGATAGGCATCGGGATTAGTGTGGATGAAAGGGAGGATGTTATTGATGTTGGATGAAGGGTTAGGCTCGTAATGTGATACTTGATTGATGGTAATGATCTTTCCATTATGGGGAAACATCATGTTTCAGAACACAGAAGAGGTGACGAACTTCATAGCATACATGTAGCTACAACCAAACAAGATATTGTAGTTGAGTGGGGCATCGATAACCTCAATGTCAATCATAATGATTTTTCCCCCGAGATCGATGGGGACATTTTGGAAGAGTCCTTCGGGGGATGAGGGTCTACCATCGTAAGCTATTAAGGTAATGGAAGATGGTATGAGTTTAGGGGAACCAATTTTCTACCATATGGATTTGGGCATGATACAGGTGGATGCACCTTCATCAATGATGCAGCAATGAACTGTAATGTTCCAAATTTTTACAGGGATTTGAAAAGCAATAAGAGCAGGGAGGCGAGGTTCTCCGCTGTCGAGATCAAATGTGATGAGTCGGGTATCAGCAGGGTCAATTTCTCCCAGGGTGGAAAGTAAGGAATTTTGTTGGGTGGGACAATTTTGAAGGACTTCTAAGACTGACATGGAAACCAAAGATTGTGCCAAGTCATTGACCAAACTTTAATTATGAGCTGCCTTAGCCTAAGGATTGTGGACATTCATGCACAATGGGATGTGAGGAATATGAAGGGGGGTTTCAGTATTAGGGCAAGGAATCATGAAAGGGGGTCCAATTGTGTCTGGAAATGCTTCTAAGGTGGTGGGAGAAGAGTCAGGGGGTGTGCTATACTCACAACTATGAGTTTGCAGAAGGACTTCTTCCTCACTGGTAAGGAGGATAGTGTGATCGGTAGAGGTGCCCATATTGGGATATAGTCTCAACTGTGGTAGGGTAGGCTACATGTGTGGTTGGGTGTTTATCACCCCTTGGTGTGGGATGGGGTTTTGTAGCACAGCTGGGGGTGGTTGTTGCACATATGGTTGTGGATCCTGCAGAGGGGCAGGTGGTGCTGAGGGACATGGTCCATTCACAGAGTCTTTCATCTGTTTAAGTCAACAATTTGGGGGCAATGGTGAGTATAGTGACCAAACTCACTGCAAAGGGCACAAGGGTAGGTGGTCCTAATATTGTTGTTGTTCCTTCCCTAGCGTTTTTTGTTGTTTCCCCCTTGGGGGTTTTGATTCCCCTAGTTTTGGTTGCCCCCAACATACTGGTTCTGTTGGGGTTGGTTTTGGTTTCCTTCTGGTCTGGGATTATTATTGTTTCAGTTTCTTCCTTTCTTTATGGCATTGTTCGATTGATGGGATGGATTTTCCATGTTCATTTTTTCAAAATTTTGATATTGTTGAATGGGAGAAGGTTGAACAAAATTAACCCCAACATGTGGTGGTCCTTATGGTGGAGCCATAGGCTGTGGGGGGCTAGAAAATGGAAGGTATGGATTATGTTGTGGCGATGATCCATAAGGTACATAGGAAGGCATGGTGGCATGGTGCTTTCACTAGTGCTTAGGGTATAGGCTGAGGTAGAGGGAGTACCAACACTTGGTTGGATAGGTGGGAGGATTAGGGGTGCCGACGGGGGTCCACTTATGGGAGGTAGGGAAACAGGGTATGGTTGTTGATAAGGGGGAGGAGGATAATAAGGGATTCCTCCATATGCCAGAGGATATTGAGGTGTTCCATACATGGGTGGTTGTTGAGGTTGTGGGTTTTGGTGTGTAGTGTTACAAATTAATTTTTCTGCTGAGTGAGACATCCTAGGTTTGTCTTCACCAAATGGCACGGGTCTAGGGGCATCTAGGAGTACCATGTATAGGTATCCGGACTAGGCATAAATGAGTTTGAAATGTTGAGTCTTGCTAATGGATTATTCTTCAGTCTGGGGGAAGGTGGAGGCCACATCTTTGGCAAGGAGGGAAACAAGTGATTTAAGGAACCAATCGAGACATTGTTGGGGGGTAGCATCAGCTTTGTAGAGGCTACGTCGCCGAAGCCATTCGTGGATGTGGTCAGAAATATGTGTGGAGGCGGTTTGTTTGAAGTTTGAGAGAAGTTCAAGGCCATTGTCATGACGAACGGGTAATTGAAAGAAGGTAAAAAATTCTTTGGCCAAGGATTCAAAAGTCACGTGGGACCTTGATTTTTCTTCTACATACCATTTGGATGATGGGCCGGTGAGTGTTCATTGAAATAACCTCAATTGGACAAAATCGGCCATGATGCTATTTGAAGAGCACCATAGGTGAAAGGTCATGATATGGTTGGCAGGATCATCTCCTACTTTTCCTCCAAACTTGGGGATGTTTGAAGGGAGTTTGGTAGGCATTGTAGGCCATGTGGGGTTATGCAATAGGGATCATTGGTGAGTTTAGTCAAATCCGATATGTTGAGGGAAGCCAAATATGGAATATGGGGTGGTGGCAGAGGATTAATTCTGTCCATAGTGTGAGTGTTCTGAGTACCTAGCCTTTGGAGGGGACTAGGTGGGTTTGTACTTCCCCCTTGAGAAGAAGTTGGTCCCTCGTTTATGTGTAAAGGAGAGCGAGTGGAAGGTGGGCCTTGGGATTTGGACCTAAGTAAGGTAGAACCAAGAGACATTGATCCCAAGATAGTAGAACTCACGAGGGTTTAAGAAGGTGGAGCTAATGAGTTGGCAAGACTTGGAACTCCCCCTAGAAAGGGAGGGAGATTTAGCAAGTGTATGGAATGACAGGGGTTATGTGGGTCACCTATGATGTCCGACTAGCTGAGTGAATGTGTGTGAATGGTGGTGAGAGTAAATAAATAAACAAGAGCCTTTGTTGTGATATTTGAACCTACCCAATATATATCCAAATCATATGTAATCAGAAGGGCATCATACATAAAGTGTTTTGATAAAGAAGCATATATGTGGATAGGTGGATTTTGTCTGTGTGGGTGAACAAAGAAAACAAATGCTCGTGTCCTAAAAGACAAAATTTCCTTCCTCTCAAAATATCACTGTACCTTCCAATAACACTCAACAAGGGGGTCTAAATCCACCAGAAGAGATACTAGTGAAGGATGAAATGATCAATTATAATGAGGGGTAGAGGGGGCATATCCCGAAAGAACTGGTGATATTTCCCAATAACCACACAAAATCCGATCAAGGTGCAATTGTAACCCACAATTTCCACCTGGGTAGATGTCCTAAAATTTGGTCACTAGGTACCTTGGTCAAAGTGAGACATTTAGATTTTTGGCCTAAGAGATGGGTCATGGGCTGGATCCCATCCAAGAGGTGGGTGCCTCAAGGGGGGATGCACAGAACAACCAAACCTCAGCCTTCAACCCTTCACGGGTATCTCCCTGCCTTATGGTGTTAGGAACACTTGACTTGGAGGATTTAAAGTTCCCTATTTGACAACTTCTATTTTTCTGAAAATGTGAGAACCAGATACCGGGGAGTTATTTGGATGCCTATCCCTGAAATCCTACCTAGACTAAAATATTTCTTTTGGCAACTCCCATGGAGGAAAACATAGTGAGGTTTTAGAAAAAATTTAGATGTGGTTGTTTGAGATATTGGGGGTGTGAGCCAATCTCGTTGAAATTAAGTGGGAGTAGATAGTTTCATCAAGAATAGTGTGGGTTGTTTCGTAATCCCTTTGGAGGAAACTTACTTCAACCTCCACATTTCGAGATGAAAACTATGTGAGTGAGAAGTGACTTTTGTGTGTGAATGAGTGAAAGTGTGACAATTGCTTAATGGATTAGGTGTCACCTTGCTGCATGTGGACTTCGCTTGGTCCTTACAAGTCTTTGATTACCTAATTAACTAAATTTCATTTTTACAACCTTGCGGAATTCAAAAGTCCATAGGAAGATAGCATGTGGACATGTGGGTCCTTTACTATTCCTCTAACTTCCTAATGTGATTTAATCTAAGAAAGCTTTGAAACTATCCTAGATTGTGAACAAGTGGGCATGTATGGGCCTGTTACGAAACCTTTAAAATTCCCTAGTGTTTTAATCTAAGAAAGTAAATTTCAACACTATCCTATCTTTCTAGCATGTGGGCCTGTTACAATTCTGAGATGTGTTTGAAAAATAAACTAAGAGGAGTCCCAAGGGGGCTGTTGTCCTCTCCTAAATATTTTGTCTTTTTAAGGGAGATGAAATTGTCTCTCAACCTTTTTTTGATTCTCAAGATTTCTTTGGAGCACGAGAGAAGAGCATACTCAATGATTGATATCCAATTTCTAGTCTCAATGCAAGTTTTATTTGTGATGTAGAATGATTCCAACTTATTTTTTAGTCAAAGCAAGCCATCAATGTGGAGAAATAAAAAGCAAAAAGAGGAAAAATAATGATTTTTAACCGCTAAGTGCCTATGTGTTTTGACTAATCCATTTATATGAGAGGGAAGGTAAGTGTGGTGAATATTACAACATACATGGACTCATCTTTAAGAAGGCTATGGGCCTTCAACAGATCATAAAAAAACTTACAATGTGTATTTTTATGCACAGGTGCGTGGGTATCAGACTAGAAAGAGGCACTCTTAGTGCCAATGCACGAACTGAAAAAGACTTTTAAGCGCAGGTGCATAGAAGGCACTGAGTAATACATTGATTTTGGTGCACGTTCACATGATGCATGAATGTGGGCCAATAAACCCGCACACAACTATCACACGGCTGTAAAGAAAATTTTGGATGGAATTCTCTCAACTCAGCTTTGAATTTGATGTTTTGCAGGTCAGCTTGGGCCGATTATGATACCTGCAGGTTAAATAAATAGAAAGAAGAGATAAAATAACCCAAATGGGGTAGGAAATTGATACCTTTCCCCAGTGGAGTCGCCAATCTATTGCACCTCTTTTTTCACCTAAATGAGAAAAACATAGGTTCTTACAAGCTTGGTTGGGTTAGCTAAGCAAGACAACAGTAAAGGAAAGGGTTAGAAGAATAAAGCATAAAAGACTAAGCTAAGAATTAAACTAGGAATGATAAAAAAAATTAAACTATGGTGCATAAGGAAATAATAACAAGAAACAAACAAGACTCATGTCACCAATGGAAAGGAGTTTATTAGTGAAAAGAAAGCACCAAAGAGAAAGGGGGACTTTGGGTCCCTTCTTCCTCCAACGAAGGGCTCTTGGACCCCCAAGATTGAGCTCTTCTTACAACATGAAAACTTGAAAGAAATGGTGAAAGAATCCCAAGATAATCCACTCAAAAGGTGATGTGAATTTCCCAAATGGAATGGTGCTAGTATGCTCTTGATGAGAAAAGATGATTCCCCAAGAGAATAACAACAACATAACCTTGCAAATGAATTCCTTGAAGATGAAGTGCACCCATGGCCTTGTTTTATAGCACCTCTTTGAGTTATTATGCAACCTTCTTTTAGTGTGAACAAGGGGCTATTTAGGGAACCTTTAGGTCTTTGACCAGCCACCTAGACGGATCCAGTTGAGATTTGGATGTCAAATCAACTTGGAATCTAAAACAAAAGTGGGTGGAAGGCCGACCAACATCATAAATGTGTCGTTCTTAGGTGTGTGCAGCTTTTAGTGTCCATGGTCTCACATCGTTTGCATGTGTGTTTTTTCTTCATTTCTTTATGGCGCATGTGCGCGCGCTACTTGTATAGTCATAGCGCATCCTAATTGGATAACTAGTTGTATAGTTTTGGACCCTTTGGAAATTATTTTCTGGTAATTTTGGTCCATGGGTGAACTTAATAGCTATTTGAAGATGATGGATTCTTGTAACCATTTGTGGATGAAATTTCAGTGATAACATACATGACCCTAACCATTTTATTGATTGGCATCTAATTCAGGTAGAGACGGAGGGAGATTTTCAGGTTCAACCAGTGCAGGCATTGGACAGAAAATTCAAAATGATCCAGAATCGAGTTATAGAGCTGGTAAATGTTCAGTGGACCTGCTACAGTCTTGAAGATGCTACCTGGGAGAATGAATATGCCATTTGGGCAGAGTACCCAAATATTTTTGAATAAATTTGAGATTTTGATGTCTATTCTTTTGTCTATGCACTAAGGATAGTGCCAAAATAAGGGGGAGGGGATGTAACATCGTAGGTTTTGAACCCCCATTTTAAATAATGTATTGTTATAATGCTAAGAGGACAGAGTGCCCAAACAATTATTAAAAGGCCAGTGTGCCCAAGACATGTAATGTTTTTATCATTATTAATAATAAATACATGGTTGGTTGCTAGACAGATAAGGAATAGATTTATAGGGGGCTATGATTCCACAAGAGAGGGGGCTTGAGGGGATAAGTGTTTATTCCTATTCTAATGACCCCTTTTCGTCTAAGGGAGGGAATCGATTACATGAGATTCTTGGGGAGGGCCAAGAGGTTCTTGATTTCCTCACAAAGTTAGTTAAACCCACCTCTAGTCTAATGGGGGGTTTGGTCATTGGCTCATTTTCTCATTCATTTTTGCATTCACACCATTCTATCCCTCACGCACTTTCATGCATGCACCTCCATGCACCCACTTACCTGTTCATTGATCCATCTGTCATTTAGGTTTTGGCTCGGGGAAAGGGAGTAGAAATGATAAATATTAGCCATGAGATAGTTGGCTATAGTGGTTGCTGGTGTGATCCAGTGGTGACCTGAGGCTGCATTTCTGAGATGTGTTGGCCTGTGTCTATTGTTTCTCACAACTGCGAGTCTTGAGAGTTCCAACAGTGATATTCTGGACTAGTTTCATTGGAGCCCAAATTAAGGAGAAGGATTGCCTGAGGGACTATGTGGCAGAGAAGGGTGGAGGTTTGTTCTCTCGGGTGGTACAAGCTGGGTAGAGGAGAGCTAGGTACTTGGATTGCTGTGAGAGTTGGAAAGCTTGTGAGAGCTTGGATGTTGACTGGTTTGGGAATCCAAGTAACACTTTGGAACTGTCCTTGTGGATTCATAGCCTTGGCTTGGGGGTGATGCTCCTGTTGATATTTGGAACAATAGTGTCTATGGTTGGGTGGAACATCCTTGGTATGAAGCCAATTGGTGTCATCTTTAATAAATATAAGTGCTCTATGTTATGGTATCATTTACATGTATATGAATGTATTTATGTTGTCTATATTTAATTATCGTTTAATTGAATCTTTAGACTATGAATGCTTGCTAGATATTACTATGAATGTCATTAAAGTCTTTTCTTTTATGCATCCTTAAGTTTTAAAGGGTATCTGTAAGAGAAATAATTCCAAGGGAGGGCTTGAAGGTAGCGTACCCCAGCCTGTGGGTGGTTGGGTATGTTACACATCCTCTTTCTCTTTCTTCAGGGATTCTATAGCCTACTCTTTCTCCTCTTGGTCTCACTAAAATCGAGCCTCTGTTGCATCTATATGTCTTTGAAGTTGGGCGAGTTCATCCCCCAACTCTGCAGTCTCTGACGAGGAAGGCGCAGTAGGTACTGCGCAGACTGAAGGAATAACTTCTTGTAATTCACTTAGCTCCCTTTCTATTCTTCCATATATTTCATCCTACTTCTCTCTGTATCTTTGTAGGATGTCATCAGAATCATCCTCCATCACTCCATGGACTAGGCTTATATCATATTCTGTGATCGTAGCCTCTAGTTGGGGCTTACTTGCACGGGTTTTATTTCTTGTCGAGAGTTTCTGTGGAGAACCCTTCCTCTTCTTCTGTGTTTATATCTCGGTAAGGGAGTCCTTCGGTAGTGTAGCTTCGCCTTCTTCTTGTTTTTCTCCTTCTTTCCCTCCTACTTCCTTATTTACATCGTCTCCTCCTCCTCCTGTAGGTGAGTCAAGACCACTTTCCTCCAAGGTGTTGTACTCCTCATTAGCCTCTATGTCTTGGAATTCCTCCGTTTTCTTCTTCTTCTTTGTGCTAGTTTGTTTTTCATGCTTGGTGCGGGTGACCAAGGGACTTCCTATGATGTTAGCATCGAAGAGTTTTACATCATCGACCAGTACAAGGAACTCTGTCAGTCATTTCTTGGTGATCTCCTCCATATCTTCATCGGTTAGCTTATAGTAGGACTGTAATTGCTCCTTTCTCTCATCCCTGCGTGTAGTGATATAAATGAAATTTTGATCTGCGTGAAACTTAGGTAATGGTATGTACTGGTGCAATGTTAGCGCTGTCATGCATGGAAAAAATTCAATAGAAACCTTCAGTTGCTGATAGTAGGCGTGGAACACTGCATTCGACTACCATTTCTTTGACATGTCATTCATGTACCATACAGTGGAGAACTTCACGACCAATGGCTCCAAAGGTTCAATCTCTTGGAAGGCAACTCCTTCTAGCATTTTCCAGGTGACAAATACGATCAACACCAACAACCAGTTTAAACAGAATGCGTATCCTTGATCCTACACTTCACGACAATGTTTCTCAAGTTCGTTGACGAGGTAGCTCACCCAATTCATTTTCATCCCCTCCACGCATTTTCCTACGAGGTCCACCATGAACCCAATGACCTGCATGGGGAGGTTCTTTCTGATGATATTTCCAGATATAAGTTGGCAAGCTAGGCATATTGTGCCATCTTGGATGGAGGCTACCTTGTAGCCTCGCTTTCCCTTCGGAAATTTGTCGTATTCCTCCTTAATGCATTGTGCCAGGGAGCGATATGAGGTCTTCGTTGGGTAGAACTGTTGAGGTTCTGGTCCTTTCATGCTCAGTCCTATGATTAGATGGATCATCATCAGATACATAGTAATGTTCCTATTGAACCACATATATCCTCCATGTTAGTAGGAAAAGAGGAGTTTAACATAAGCATTAACCTCCTGGTGTCGGCCGAAGTGAGGGATATTCATCATGTTCAGTATCGTGGACTATGTGAGCTCCTTAATCTATGACTGGGAGACTATGTGAGGCTTCTTCCCAATGGTCTTCATCAAATATTTGTGAGGTGTGAGCATCGCGTAGTTCTTTCTGTCTCCAAGGTTAAAGTCCCTATTCTTCAAGGCTAGGCTTTGTCCCAACTAGCTTCCTTCTATGTATATCCCCTTCAGGATGTACGCGATGATCAATGTACACTCAAAGTCCCATGGAATTTTGTCTCAGTTAACTATGCCAACCAAAGGATGGATGTAATTAGATAATATCGATGGGATCTACTTTGTGTTAGCCAAATCGTTGTGAGACTTACTTCACTTCTCAGTAGCGGGGTTGGCACATTTAGAGAGACATCTAGTTGAAGGGGAATCCTATAGTCCCCCGGTTGATGATGTGTGTACTCCCTTATACATATATTTATCATCCATAAACTTCTTCATAACTTCTTCGACAAATTTCTCTATCTTAGTGTGCTCAACTGGCATTCTCACTGTGAACAAATAAGTCGGGGTAGGTGAACAAATTGCGGGGTAATAAATAGATGGTGAGGTTTGATAACACAACTCGACACACAAAATCACTTTGTTTCTTATCTTAGATAATCATGAGTAGCAAAAATTGGTCCCGACGTAGCGTCTAACGAGTTAAATAAGAAAGCATCGTAACTGATTCTTCCAACGGGTATGACTACTTCCATCAATACAAATTAGTCTATTATGGTGCGGTCTCAACATCCCAAACGTGGTCTAGCTGCCCATAAATGTATTTCCTAGCCATTCAAAGCATCACTCTAATGATCAGGGTGCCTCCAATGGTCATATACCTTCATCGGGGAGAAGTCCCATTATATGTGGTTCTGTTGTTCCAGCGAGGTTCAGAGCCTGCAAGCCTGCCTCCTGCGAAGTCTTCTCTGGAACTTCTTGTAGTTTTTCTAACTTTGCTTTCTTCTTACTGAGCTTCCTTTTCTTATTTCTTATGATCTAAGTCTCTGGATTCTTCTTTCCATTCTTATTCTTATCTTCTCTTAGCGTAGTAGCTTTGCACTGTTGATGAGCTCTCAAAGGGTTCAAAGGTAATACCTCTTTTCGTATCTCTTCCTGGCTGGATATACTCTCTTCTTGCAAGGATAAGTCCTTAACACCTTCTTGCACACTTTCAACCTTGACAGTTGATTCTCTTTCATTATGATGCTTCGACTCAACTTCTCATTCTTCTATTAATCAATCTATTTTCTTAGCTATGAAATCCCTTAGTTCTTGATTTTTCTTTTCTGTAGCTTATTCCTCTTCTTTCCTTCTGATATAAAACTAATAAATTCAAATTCCTCTTCTATCGATGTTCCATGTATGATAACAGGTACCTTAGTAACTCTTCCACATAGGTTTATCATATTTCCTTTAAACAATCCTATCCTTCCCAGTGAAGGTACCACAATAGTCTTTCCCAAAGTTTCCCAAGTTATTTCTGTCATAATATTCACTTGTGTTTCTTCATCCAAGACACAGTCTATGTCAAAGTCTCCTATTATTGTACTTATGCATTGTTTTTCCTTCAAGATCTCTGATAAACTGACATCTTTGTGATCATCCATTACTTCTTTTAACTTTTCTAATGGAGTCTGATATTCCTTCGATCCTTTATCTTTCTGATATTCTAATATGTTGCTATTCTCTTGACCCATGTTCATTTGTTCAACTTTAGAAATCATCCTTGGAAAGTCTTCAACTTCATGACCAACAATTTTACAACATAGACAAATAGGACCTACACTATAACATAATGTCAATCCTCTCTTTCTCTTAAGAGTTCCCCAACCTCTCCTGTACTATACACTGGGATCACAATGATTGACATGCAATCTGCAAAAATTCTTTCTAGGTTCTTGCTTCCACTTATTAGTCCAAAAATTCTTTCTATGGATAAGAATAACATATCTTTCTCTATTTCTACCAACTTTATTCAGATCAAATATTTATTCCAACTGTACCCTAGTTTTCATACTAGGACAAAATCTATCAAACATACCTAGATTCATGCTTTCAAAACAAAAAATTTCACTTATCTTATTCTATCAAAGCACAAAACTTTACCTCTTTCAATATTACCTCTATTCTTCAGATCGGGTTTCTTTCTTAGCACAGAGATTCACAAGTCAAGTGGAATACTATGCACTACAACAACAGATCTACGCACAAATATTCTCTTTTATTTACTTCATTTCCCAGCAATCACAGTTTCAGGTCCCAACAACAGAACCATTTGTTGGCATAGGGGAAGACCCAAGGTTCAATGATTCAACAACACACCAACAAAACCCTAGCTACCAACCCTTTCAAAAACACCTATGAAGCAGATCCAGTCTCACCCGAGGTAGAGGTAAGGGGGGTTACATGAATCAAGTGTCTGTAACCAATATGGGACACAAATATGTGATTATAACACTTCACAAAGTACTTAAGAACAACTCACATTAATTCATTATATTTATTCACATCACAAATCAAACCCTAAGTACAGATCAACACAATAAAAATGACAAAATATAGATCACACTTAGCATCATAAGTTAGATCTAACAAATTCAACATAGACAAAGCACTAAGCATTCATAGATCTATATATCATTCATAATAATCAATGCACTAAGAAGATATACAACATAAATATCATAACACAAAGTAAACCATCAACACATGATATATGTGGTTCACCCTAGTGTGGGGCTACGTCCACCAACTGCTTCTTCTTCTTTATTAGGCTTCAATCTCTTACATTCCTCTTCTCCTGTGCACTAAGCCACAGAGCCAAGCTTCGCACTGGACAGGTGATTTGTGCACTGCACACTAGATCCACCTTCCCAAAATCAGGTCAAGGCACAAATCCAACTCCTCTTCTAAGAACAGAGCCTTACATACATGATCTGTTGCCCAAAGAAACTCAGACTACTTGCCTCTTGCACTTATCTACTTGCTACTTCACTACTCACTTAACTACTTCTACATTACAATCTTTACTTATTTATACTTTTACAAAAAGGCCTAGTCATGGGTAAACCCATGGGCCGACATCCCATAACCCATTACAGAAACCCTAATGAACCCCTTGCTGGGTCTAGAAAACAAGTGATATCTCACGATCTCAGCTCTGCTTGGGTGCTCCATCTTCGACTAGCCTGTTGATGTCCAAAAAGTGGTCAATCTTGACCAATGTTTCCTCAAAACTTGGTCGAGGGCCAACAACTACCTCATTTGTACCCGCCGCTATAGTGATTTGACGAGAATATTCTGAGGAGATTTAGATATTACAGAATCTTGAGTTGACTGATCTAAGAGTTGCGAGATCCAAGTTAGGGGTCCCATCCTCCCGCATAATTTGAAATTTGTAGAAAGTAGTTGGGGGGTGTATGGATGGCCATACAAGGGTAGTTTTGGGTAGGGTGCACCAGTGCATGGGAGAAGGAGGAATACCTGCACACATATGCATGGGTATAGTTCCTTCTCCCACACATAGTGCACGGTTGTTTCTGTCACAACTGTGCATGTGGGCACGAGGGAGGGAAATAGAAGTGCGTATGAGATGTGTGCATGTTAAACTGACAGTTGTGCACCATGCACAACTATTTCTCAAACATATGTGCATCAGTGCACATCTATGTAGAGGATAGGTGAACATGTGTGTGCACCTTGTCAGGGTGACAATTGCATATTGATGCACAAGTGTTTCTCAAACAGCTATGCGTTAGTGCACAGCTATGTGAAGAATAGGCACACACATGTGCGCACCTGTATCGGTGAAAGTCGTGCACTGGAGGTAAGGTTAAGGGATTTGAAATTTTGAATTTTTGGATGTGTTTTATGGATGAAAATTAATGACCAAGTGTTTTTTGTGTGGATACAGGTGATCGTCATTGACTGGAGAGCACGATGCCAGTTCACTAGAGAGAGCGATATTGGGAGTGTCTTTGGGATGTGGTGAGACAACATTCGGGCATTCAGAGACACTTGGAAAACTATGGGTTGCTCAATTTCTTTGAATGTCTCTTGATACGATCACAGGAGTTCTTGTTGCCATATCTTATATCCATGTGGATCATTGATATGCAATGTTTCATAGTCAGGGAACAACATATTACATTCTTGGTTGTCGAGGATGTCTATTTTTTGACGGGACTCCCATTCCATGGAATGGCCCTTCCTACTAACCCCTAGCTACTGGGGGATGAGAGAGTGGTTGACGTGGTGCGTTGCCACTACTCAGGGCTAAAACCGATGTTGGTTTCAGTCATTCGGATTGAGGAGATCGATGAAATCTTGTCATAGTGCATCGTCGCCATGGTGGTGAGGATCTACGAATCCTTGGGGACTCAGCGGATCACAAGAGGTCAGATGAGGATCATGGAGAGGGTCTTGGATGGGGACCACTTTGCCCAAGGGATTATGTTACATTCTAGGATGATGTGGAAGATTCACCGGTGTCGGAAAACCGACTTCGGTGACTTTTCATTTGGGTCTATCCTAGTGGCTTGGTTTTTGGAGAGAGTGTCCCTTTTTCACCCTACGATTTTACTGACACCTACAGGACCAAAATATCCAAGTCTGATGTGGTTGGCCCATGTGCTGGCTCGACATGTGGGAAGAGAGGGTGGCCATTACTTCACGACCATGTTGGCATGCGTGTGGTGACAGATTCCACAGGTGATACTATGGTACCCATACGCTGGTATGGATTACCGCCATGGCCCTGATATTGTGATATTCTAGATATAAAAAGTATGCATAACATAAATAAAATGATAGAAATGGCATATAAACAACAATCTAACTAGAAAAACACCACAATAACACTGAAATGATACCAGAATAACACCATAAAGAGAACTTTGGTTCTGAGAGAAATGTTCACTTGCCTCTTTGAGGGGGCAACCTCCAGTCGAGCAGAGCTCTATTACAATAATATCCAAGCTAGGGTTCTCATACCCTCAACTCCTATTTATACTAAATATGTATATCAAAAGAATGATCTAGAGGAAGATCCTTCTAGAAGAGAAAGCTTCTATTAGGTCTTCTTACATTCAACTTATTCTACCTTATTGCAAGGCCTTATTAATATTGACCTTTATTACATCTGAATATATTGTTCTACCTACATGATAGGTTATGTCCCTAACATGTCCTCCCCCTTAAAAACAACCTTGTCCTCAAGGCTTGAGATGTGGAAATTGTTGTAGAATGGTAGCTAGTTCCCAAGTGGCATCTACTCGAGTTGTATCTTTCCACTGGAATAACACTTCCTTGATGGTTCGTTGACGCAGGCGATGCTCACACTCATCGAAAAGTTCTTGTGGTTGTAGCTAAATGGATCCTTCTTCGTCCAACTCGGGAAGGTTGGTTTGAGTTTGGCACTTAGTTCCAATCACCTTCTTTAAGCATGAAACATGAAAAACATGATGTAGCTTAGAATGATTGGGCAAAGCTAACTGATAGGCCACCTATCCCACATGCTTGAGAATGGTATAAGGACCATAAAATTTGGGTGCTATCTTTTGACAATGGTCGACCTTGAGGGAATTTTTCTTGTAAGGTTGTAGTCAAAGAAACACTTGATCCCTTTCTGCAAATTGATGTTCAGAGCGACCTTGATATGCTTGTTGCTTCATGTGATTTTGTGCCATGACCAAATTCTCTTTAAGGGTATGAAGAATAGCCTCTCGAACCATAAGAGTTTGGTAAACCACCTGGACCTTTGAGACACCTGGTAAATATGAGAGAACTGAAGGTGGATTTTGTCCATTTACCACTTCAAATGGAGTCACATGGGTAGTTGTATGGTATGAAGTGTTGTACCACCATTCAACTAGGGGTAACAATTGATCCCATTGATTTTGATTTTATGATGCAAAATGTTTGAAAACACAGGTATTCCAACAGAGGACGAACACCTTCAGTAACCACTCACATAACCAGATCAAATACCAACACACTGATGTTTTCACATGGTAAAACCCCTACAGGGAAACATCCACGGCCCCAACCAACGCGACCACTTGGAGAAGTTTATTAATGCAAAGAAAAATATTAAAGAGAGAGTTTACAAGAGAGTTTCTCACAATTGATCATCGACAAATGACCCTCCATGCTCTTTAAATAGAGATCATGGACCACTCGGGTGTTAATCCATGGATCAATGGCTGTTAAGATCAAGGAGAGTATGAACCGTTGGATTACTCTATGTTGGGAACATATCGTGACCGTCGGATTTCCTAACTACAAATTCATACTAATGCATACTAAAGAAACACACTAAGAAACACACTTTTACTTAACAACATGTTAGACCAAGTAGATCTTAACTAACTCCTAAGTGTCTAAATATCCTAACATCCCCCCTTAAGAACAACCTGGGATAGGATTGAATGATTTACAATAGTGGCACAATAGGAGAAGGAAAGAGGCATTAGAGCCTATCCCCCCTTAATGACAACTTACTGAACTCATAACATAGATTGAAGTTTGGAAAACTTTTCTTTTGTAAGAGACTTTGTGAAAATTTCTGCAACTTGATCTTCTATAGGGAAAAAGAGCACTTCAATAACTTTATCATGAATTAGCTTTATGATGAAGTGCATGTGTAGCTCAATGTGTTTGCTACGTTGATGCTGAATTGGGTCTTTGGCGAGCTTGATGGCACTCTGATTGTCACACCAAAGGCTGGTCAGATGCTAGTGTTGGAATCCAAACTCTGAAAGGATTTGTCAAAGCCATAGGGCTTCTTGAATTTCATTTACTGATGCTTGATACTCTACTTCTATTGAAGAAAGTGTAATAGCCTATTTTTTCTTACATGTCCAAGTGACAGGTCTTGAACCAAGTTTGAAAACATAACCTGTAGTAGATTTAT
This sequence comes from Picea sitchensis, assembly GCA_010110895.2. Classification (NCBI taxonomy): domain Eukaryota; kingdom Viridiplantae; phylum Streptophyta; class Pinopsida; order Pinales; family Pinaceae; genus Picea; species Picea sitchensis. The sequence continues at coordinate 14,130 of SNQJ01S0057888.1, read as the reverse complement.
GATCATCAGGGTCACCAGCCCAATCTGAATCAGTGAAACCAACCAATAAAGGAGTCCCTCCTAAACTGTAATGTATCTCGAACTGAACTTTACCATGAACATAGTGAAGTATCCTTTTAGTTGCTTTCCAATGGCTTTCATGGGGTTTTTTCATATATCGGGCAACGAGACCAACAACAAAGGAAATATCAAGATGGGTATGATTCAAGTATAAGAGGCTACCAACTAACTAACGGTACAGGGTGGCATCAACTTTAAGAGAAGTATAGGTGGAAGAAAGCTTGACTCCAGATTGGAAGGGAGAAGGGGTTGGCTTACAATTGTCCATGTGAAAGCGATGAAGAAGGTCACAAGCATACTTAGACTGGGAAAGAAAAATTCCTTCATTGGTTTGCAAAACTTGGAGGCCAAGGAAATAGTGAAAAAAACCTAAGTCTGTCATTTCAAATTTCTTCTTAAGGCTGGTTTTCACATGTTTTCAAAGTTTTGAGTCACTACCAGTAAGGATAAGGTCATCAACATAAAGGACAAGGATTATGAGATGGCTTCCTACTTTCTTAGTATATACATTAGGATCAGAATGGCATATAGAGAATCCAGTGGCAATAAGAAAGCTATCCATTTTGTCATACCAAGCTCTGGGAGCTTGCTTGAGACCATAAAGAGATTTCTTGAGGCGAAAAACAAGGCTAGAGTCATTCTGGACATAGCCAAAAGGTTGTTCCATGTAGATTTCTTCTTGCAAATATCCATACAAGAAGGTGGATTTAACATCCATCTGATGGAACTCCCATTTATGTGAGGCAACAAGGGCAAGAACAAGGCGGATGGAATTCATTTTGGATATAGGGGAAAAGGCTTCATTATAGTCAATTCCTTCAACATGGGAGAATCCTTTGGCAACTAATCGAGCCTTGTGTCTTTCAACACTTCCATCTAATGCATACTTATTTCTGTAGACCCATTTGCATCTAACAAGTTTTCTTCCTTTTGGAAGAGGTACAAAATCCCAAGTATCATTTGCCATTAAAGAACGATACTCTTCATTCATTGCTTTATCCCAATCTGGATAACCCAAAGCTTTTGCAAATGTCTCTAGATCATGAGTTTCTGAAACTTGATCCAAAAGAGAAGAGGCTCGCTAGAACTGTGAATGTGCCTGACATTGATCTGAAGGATCACCGACAAGATCACCAACTGCTTCTCGTGTTGAATGGACCCATCTAGGAAGTAGTGGAGCTGGTGCTAGTTTAGGTTCAAAGGACTCATCTGGATGAGGGTGATCAGGCAGAGGTGGATTTTCATCCTCACTTTCATCATATGAAAAATAAAGAAGATCATAAGAAGGTACAAACACTGAATATGTCTCGCAAGCTGAAGACGGCATAATCTTCGAAGATGGATCGTAGGCTGAAGAAGGCACAATCACCGAATTAGGCTCACAAGCCAAGAGTTTTTCATCAAATTTAACATCTCTTCTAATAATAATTTCATTATAATGTGATTGAAGAAGTCTATAACCTTTGACATCTTTAGAATAACCAACAAATATACACTTCTCACTTTTAGGATGCAATGCTTTTCGTTTCTCATTAGGAATGTGAGCCCATGCTATACTGCCAAATACACAGAAGTGACTTACATCTGGTTTAATTTTATTCGAAGCTTCTTCCGGTGTTATATTTTTAAGAGCCTTTGTGGGAGTGTGATTTACTATGTAATTTGCACAATTGATGGCTTTCGCCCAATACTTTAGACTTAATCCCTTAGATTGGATCATACAATTAGCCATTTCTTTTAATGTGTGGTTCTTTCTCTCAACAACACCATTTTTTTGTGGTGTATATGGAACAGTGTGTTGCATTTGGATTCCCTGTGTAGTGCAGTAGCTTGTAAAATTATTGTTCACATATTCACCTCCATTATCTGTTCTTAACCTTTGAATTTGATGTCCAAATTGCTTTTATACAAGGGCCTTGTAGGCCAAAAACTTGTCAAAAAATTCACTCTTGATTTTTAAGAAGTAAACCCAAGTATGTCTGGAAAATTCATCAATGAAAGTTAAGAAATACTTGCACCCAAAAAATGAAGGAGAAGAAAGTGGACCACACAAATCACTTTGAACAAGATGCGAAGGACCCGAGGCGTGCCAAGAGGCACATTTGTCAAAATTGTCCCGATGATGTTTGTCGAGAACACAACTAGCACAAACACCATCTCTGCATGAAACAAGAGGAAGACCAATCACCATATGTTGATTACATAGTTCTTGCAATGAGAGATAGTTTAGATGACCAAACCGCTCATGCCAAATTTTGCTCAAGTCATCGCTATGAGCAACAAAAAATGATGAAAAATCTGATGACCCAAAGTTGTCAAACTTGTACAACCTAGTAATATCATCGGCAATTCTAGTTTCAAGAACATGCTTAGGATCTTTTAGATCCTTGATTACAACTTGGTGAGGTGAAAACTCGACGGTTTTACCTTCACCTGAATGAGTGATTTGATATACTGATAGAAGGTTACAAGAAAGATTTGGAACACATAATACAT
>SNQJ01S0057888.1:0-11564 GCA_010110895.2 Picea sitchensis | reverse complement strand
GTCTCAGCATCTGCACATCTGAATGGAGTGACAGCTCCGTGTTTCAGCATCTGCCTTCTCGAACCATGTAGCTGCTTCGTGTTTCGGCATATGCATCCTCGGACTGTGTAGCAGCTCCGTGTTTCAGCATGTGCTTTGTAGCATCTCCCGTGTTTCAGCATCAACTTGGACAGTTCTGTGTTTCAGCATCGGTCTTGGATACTATTCTGCAGATATGGACACTTCTGCACTTCTAATCAATGGTTAGGTTCAAAAGTAATGTAAAGTATTATGCAAAACAGATTAAACGTGTAGTAATGAGAAAGGACGTTATGTACCTTGGAATGATCAAGTGGAATGATAATATAAGTCTAAATATAGGTGATGAAGGGTATAATCATGGCAAAAAGTATGGGCAAAAAGGGTACAATATGTGGTCCTAACAGTAGGTTTCTTGGGGGGGAATTTTCTTTTCTTCGAGGGATCAACATTGTCAACAGGATTCGTAGGTGGTGTTACTTTGACTTTCTTCTATTTATCATATTTTCCATTGGTCTCCTCTTTCTCTACTTCATCATCACCTCCTCCTCCAGGTGAATTTGAAGCAGTTTCTTCTAATGCACTGCTTAGTTGTTGGACCTCTTATGTCTTTTTCCTTCTATTGGTTCCAGGTGTGTCATGTACTTTGCGAGTGGCCTCCGAGCTACCAATTAGTTATGGGTCTAACATTTCTGCGGGGTCAGCAGGGATAAGAAGTTATGCAAACCAATCCTTAGTTATTTCTTTGAGGTCCTCCTCTGTGAGCTTATAGTATGGCTAAATATCTTATTTATGCTCATCTACGTGCATGGTGATATAAGTGAAGTGCCAATATGCCAATGAGGGGTCGGAACCGATGTAGGGTGTTTGGCATCATGCGAGGGACAACTTCGATAGCCCTCTTCAGTTGGAGATAATATGTATGAAAGACCATGTTCGACTGCCAATGTTTTCCCATATCACTCGAGTACCAAAGCGTGGTGAACGTCGCAGTGAGCGGCTTGAACGAATCAATGTCGGGAAAGGTCACACCTTTCGACATCTCCCAAGTGGTAAATTTGATGAGGATCAGGAGACATCTAAAGTGGAATCCATAACCCTAATATTGAGCTTCACGACAGTCTAATTCTAGTTGGTTGACCAAGTACTTCACCCAGTTCATTTGTAAGCCTTCTACGCACTTCCTTGTGAGGTCCACAACAAACCCTATGACCTACGTAGGTCTATTCTTTCTCACCATTTTTTCTACGATTAGCTAATAGGCCAAGCATACTGCACCATTCTAGATGGAAGTTACCTTGTAGCCTCACGTTCCTTTTTCTACATCGCCATATGTGTTTTTGATCCTCTATGATAATGTGTGATTTGTAGCCTTTCCTGGGTAGAAGTCCTGTGGGTCAGGTCCCTGTGTACTCAATCCAGTGATCCTATGGATCACCTTCGGATCGACTGTGATGCATCGGTCTAGCCATAGGTAGCCGTCATGGTAACATGAGAGTAGGAGCTTAACACACGCGTTAACCTCCTGGTGCCTTCCAAAGTGTGGGATATTCATCACATTCAAGAGGGTGGACTATGCCAGGTTCATAGTCCATGGCTAGGGGATAATTTTTGAGTTCTTCCCATTCATCCTAGTCAAATACTTGTATGGGGTGAGCATGTTGTAGTTCTTCCGGTCCCCTAGGTTTGAGTCACTGAAGTTAAATGCCGCGATCTTATCCTACTGCATTCTAACTGCATGTATCCCCTTTAGGAGGTACGCAGTAACCATTGTGTAATCAAAGTCCCTCAGGATAATGTCACAACTCACCGTGCCAGCCAAGGGTGGGATGTATTCAGGAAGGATGGTCGGGATTAGCTTCAAGTTTGCCAATTCATATTGGTGCTTGGTTCTCTTCTCTGTTGCAGGTCGGGATGGTCCAGATCCATGAGCGGTCGATGGGGAGGCTTGCACTCCTCACATCAATGAATCTTGAACTCATGTGGACATCACTCTCTCATCCATCATATCAATTAAAACTTCCTCGACTGGCTTATCCACAACGTTGATCTCGTCCGACATGCATGCTCTCGATCAGAAAAATCGGGTTGATGAATGAGTGCTCAAAGCAATAGAACAAAAGTTGATATTATTAAATACAGTGTGGTAGCAATGAGTTCTTTTTTCATCTCTGATACAATTCGAAAAAGTGTTCTCGATGCAATAGTGGACATACTAAGTAGTCAGTGAGGTAATAGATCTCTCCAATGGGCGAGAAGCCTTCATCAATGTAGTTCTATCTGTTACGGTGCGGTACCAACAGTCTGATGGCAAGATTTATGGCCATAACTGTTGTTCTAACCATTCGGGGCATTGTCTAACGGTCATAATTGTTTCAAAGACTATATTGCTTCACCATGGTGAAGTGCCATGTTGCATTGTTCTGATATCCCGGTGAAGTTCTAGTTTCGCAAACTATCCTTCTATGAAGCCCCCTCAGGAATCTTCTGAAACTTTTCTATCTTTTCTCTCTTCTTATTAGGTTTTCTATCCTTCTTTCCTATGATCTTTGTCTCGTTATTCCTCTTTCCATTCTGATTCTTATATTATTTTGGCATAGTAACTTCACGTTGTTGATATTCTTTCATGCAGTTAGAGAGTGGTACTTCTTCTTTATCTTGGGTAGGTGTTCTACTCGTCTGTGAGTCTACTCGTGTTCTTTCAACTTCAAAATCTAGGTTTTTGGTTCTAAGTAGCTTCTATCTATTCTCCTGTTGTGCAATCAAGTTCACTATCCTCCTAGTCATGAAATATTTTATTTCTTGCTTCTTCTGGTCTAAGACTTCTTCTTTTATTCTAACTTGATCCTTCTGAATCCATGTTTTTCCTAGTAATATAGAAAATGGGGTGCTACTCTCAATGAATTTAACAACTTCAAAATCTTCCTTTGTCGAAGTTCCATGAGCACTCATAGATTTCTAGGCGAGTCTTCCACATAAGGTTATCATCTTTCCTCTGAATAATCTTATTCCTCCTAATGAAAGAATTATAGCAGGATTTCCAAAAATTTCCCAAGTTCTTTATGTCATGATATTTACCTATGTTTCTTCATCCAGAACATAGTTAATGTCAAAGTCTCCTATTCTTTCTTCTATTCATTCTATTTCTTTGAAAATCTCTGACAAGTTGATATTTCAATGTTCATTCAGGGTTTCTTTCATTTGCAGTAATACAGTCTCTAATTCATTCTGGGGTTCTGTCATGGTCTTAGTTTCTTGACCTTTCTTATGGTTTTATTGTCTCATATTCATTCTTTCAACTTTACTAATCATTTTAGGGCAATCTAGAACTTCATGATCCATAGCTCTACAACAAAAATAACTAGGTCTTCTACCAGGGCATTCTTTAGCAAGATGTCCCAGTCTTCTGCAACTGTAACAAAGAGTTAATCCTCTCCTTCTTTGAAATGATCCCCATCCTTTCCTGTACTGCGCACTAGGATCATAGTATCTAGCCTACAAAAAAATATTTCTAGGATCCTGCATCCATTTTTTAGTCCAAACATTTTTTCTATTCATAGGAATAACATATCTTTCATTATTTGTATCAGATCTACTCATATCAAATCTTCTTTCTTCTAGATGTGCCCTATTTTTAAACCTAGGATAAAATTTATCAAACATACCTAGATCCATACTTTTGAAACAAAAATTTCCACTTATCTTACATTTTCAATCAAAACTTTTCAGTGTTCTTACCTCTAACAAAGCACAAAGCTTTAAGATATTACCTTTTTAATCAAAACTTCTTACTTTAATTTTATCAGAGCACAAAACTTTCAAGTCTTGTCTCTTTTCTTCAGATATGACTTTTCTTCTTAGCATAGATCTTCACAGGTCAACTAGAATATTGTGCACTAGGGAAATAAATCTACGCATGGAGCTTTCTCTTTTATTCAGTTCCCAACAATCCTAGTTTCAGGTCCCGACAACAGAACCATTTGTTGGCACAGGGGTAGACCCAGGGTTCAACGCTCAAGAGAACATCAAAAAAACCCTAACTACTGGCCCTTTTGGCAACACCTATGAAGCATATGAAGTCTCACTTGAGGTAGAGACAGGGGTGGTTGCAGGACTCCACTGTCTGCAACCTTAGTTGGGACATAGATATGTGAGTACAATACACTATCAAAGCACTTAGCAGTTACATTTCATCAGTATTCACTTCATAGGGAAAACCCTAATTACAAAGAAACGCAGTATTCAACCAGATCTAACATCTAACAACCCTTAGCATAAAGAAACAGATCCAATCTAGCATTCACTTACATTATTAAGCACAAAGAATTTGCAGATCTATCTATCATTTATCTATATTAAAATAATTAAGAAAGTAAGCACATAAGAATACCAATGCATCACACAAATCAAAGCAACACATGATATATGTGGTTCACACCTGGCCTGGGGCTACATCTAACAACTCTTCTTTTCTTTATTATCTTTTGTCAATCTTCTACATGCACAGAGCGACAAAATCCTACTCTGCATAGGACAGGAAATTTTTGCACACTTCACTAGATCCTCCTTCTCCGATCTAAGTAACAACACAAATCCTTCTTAAACAGTCTATACGCAAGCTTCTTACAATCACTTTCACTTAGCTCTGCAAGTCTCACACATAGTATGCACAAATCCTCTATCTCTGCACTAAGACGATTCTACTAGGTCTACTACTTCTTACATTGCCTAGCTTTCTATTTATAGATTAAAAAAAGGGCCTAAACATGGGTAAATCCATGGTGAAACATTCCCATACCCATTACATAAGCCCAAAACTCAAAAATCCTTAAAAAGGGGTCAAGATCCCGTGATCTCCACTTCAACTTGTGCTCCACCTTCGACAGCCTGTTGAAGTTCCAAAATAGGTCAAAAGTGACCAAGGATCTCCAAAACTTGGTCAAGAGCCAAAAACAATATAAGAACCATAATTCACAAAGAAACCACAACACAAGATATGCGTGGTTCACCCCCATCCTGGGGCTATGTCCACCAACTCTTCTCTTCTTTATTGTCTTCTATCAATATTCTACATGCACAGAGCCACAAGATCCTACTACGCATAGGACACGAGATCTACCCGCACTCCGCTAGGTCCTGCTTCCCCAAGCTAGGTTATAGCACAAAGCCTTTACATAGTCTCTTACAATCACTTTCACTTAGCCTTGCAAGTCTGACACAGTATGAATAAATCACTTACAATTATCACTTGCACTTAGCACCTAGCATGACACACACCCATTCACCACTAGCTTAAATCACCTAGCTATCTATTTATACATTACAAAAGAGGCCTAAACATGGGTAAACCCATGGTCTGACATCCCATACCCATTACATAAGCCCAAAACCCAAAATTTCCCTAAAAAGGGGCCGAGATCCCACGATCTCTGCTTCGACTTGTGCTTCGCCTTTGACCATCCTGTCAAAGTTCCAAAATAGGTCAACCATGACAAAGGATCTCCAAAAATTGGTCAAGGGCCAACAACCTCACAAATATATCAGATAGCTATAGAACAGGTCAAACCCTTGTCTATATAACCATTGAATACCTAACCCTTGGGGACAGAAACAAAACATAAAATAGATGAGATCTATTTACGCGCAACTGTGTTCGAGTTGCCAAATCACTACACATTTCTTTCTGGTTAAGAAAAGTATGGAAATTTTTGTACCATTATTTGAGACCTGTTCCAGTGGATTTATCTCTTCTCCCTTATCGCATTCATACCTATCATGTTTCATCAAATATTTTGACCCCAACCCCCCCTTTTCAGTTCCCTCGTCATCATGGCCCATATTTGTAGCCAAGACTTGGAAGCTCGCTTCAATACCTTACAATCTAATTTCACAGAGAAACAACAAGAAGTGAGACAGATCAGTGCCAATATTTCCACCATCAATAAAAACATGAATTCCTCCATCGTCGCATCAATCATCGAACTCAAAGAAGACCTCAAACAAGACATGACTACCCAGCTTGAATCTGTCATTTCCATGATCTACACAAAGCTACATATCCCTGTAGATCCCCCTTTATATGACCCTCCTTTGCATACTAAAGCTGAAACTTCCTCTCATTCCCATAAGTTTTAGCCCCATCACTTTTAGCATGACCTACGACTTCCGCGGTTGGATGTGACCAAATTTGATGGCTCAAATTCCACTAGTTGGGTAACTCAAATGGAACATTATTTCTCTTTGTATGACATTACAGATGATTTGTCCAAACTCTGGTATGGTATTCTCCATCTAGATCAAGAACATTGACAATGGTGGCAATGGAGAAAAACTTCCCATCAAGGGTATGTTGCTTGGACAGACTTTATGGCAGAGATTTATGAACACTTTGACATTGACACCAACCATTTAGTCCATTTGAAAAAGTTGAAACAATCTGGAATAGTGGAAGACTTTATACCTACTTTTGAGCGACTAGTTTTTCATACAGAGGGCATGTCTGATGATTTTTTCCAAGAATGTTTTATTAGTGGCCTCAAGGATGAGATTTGTGCCCATGTCCTCATGGATCAACCTTAGAGTTGGGTGGAGGCTAATAAAAGGGATAAGGAAGCACAACCATTTGTCTCTTCTCAAAAATGGAAACCCTCCTTTATTCCTCACACTAAACCAATAAATCCCACTACTCCTTCTGCTCCACTAAAGATACAAAAATTGACCAGGGCTGAAATGGTTGAATGCCAACTCAAAGGCCTTTGTTATAATTGTGATGATAAATATTTCTAGGCCACAAGTGTAAGGAACAAAATATTTTTACATATCAAAGGATATTTCATAAGAGGATGTTGAAACTCCCATTATGTCTGAGTCCCCTGAACCCACTGACATAAACCCTCCCTCAAACACTCCCAAAGTAGAACCGGTCATTTCTCTAAATGCTCTCACTGGATTCTTTGCTCCCCAAACCATCAAGATAATTGGTTACATCAAGTATAGGAAGGTCATCATTCTTGTTGATAGTGGAAGAACCCATAATTTTATTCATCCCCACATTTCCCAAGCAACTCCTTGCTATATCCATGTAGTCAATAATTTTCAAATCATGATTTCCAATGGTTGCTCCATGAAATGTGGAGGGCGTTCTGAAAATGTGTGTCTCCAAATTGGTGACTACCACCTGAAATCTCATATGTTTTCTATCGACATGGGCAGTTGTGACATTGTGTTGAGTACAGACTGGCTAAGGAATTTGGGTCCCATTCTCATTGATTTTAAGGAATTAACCATGCAATTCGACCAGGAGGGCCAACAATATAATATCTAAGGAATCACCGCTGGTTCACCTGAGATTATTAGTTCCCATCACCTGGAAAAGCTACTAAAAAAGGTCATTTTGGCGTTATTTCCCAACTCCATGCCATACAAGAAACTGAGACACCCTCTGTGCTGCAAGACCTCCAATCCACCCTCTCTAAACATCAAGTTGTCTTTTTCACTCCCTAGGGACTCCCTCTTTCCCGTGGTGTTCACGATCATTCCATTCCCCTTGTACCAGGAAGCTTTCCTCCCAATATTCATCCCTATCATCACTCCTTTTCCCCAAAACATGAAATTGACAAAATGGTTCAAGAACTACTTAACGTAGGCATTATCCAACCTAGTACAAGCCCCTACTCTTCTCATGTGGTCATGGTCCTGAATAAAGAAGGTTCTTGGTGCATGTGTCTTGACTTCCTCTCCCTCAACAAACTCACCATTAAAGACAAATATCCCATTCCTATCATTGACGACCTCTTGGATGAATTGAGTGGTGCCCATTTCTTTACTAAACTTGATCTTCGTCCTGGCTGCCACCAAATACGTATGAAAGAGGAAGACATTCCTAGGACTACCTTTAGAACTAATGAGGGCCAGTATGAGTTTTTGGTCATGCCCTTTGGCTTGTGTAATGCCCCCTCCACCTTCCAAAGATTCATGAATCATGTCTTATGTCCTTTTCTTCATCATTTTGTCTTAGTTTTCTTTGATTATATCCTCATATATAGGAAAACATGGAAAAATCATCTTGCTTATGTGGATCAAGTTCTCCATCTACTCTCTCAGCACCAATGTTTCCTGAAATAGTCTAAATGTTCTTTTGGAACCCCAGAAGTTGAGTACTTGGGTCATCTTGTTGGCAAGGATGACATCGAGGTGGATCCTAAAAATATTGAAGATATGCAAGACTGGCCTCACCCAAAGCCTCTCAAAATCTTGCATGGATTTTTGGGCTTAACAGGTTATTATCGCAATTTTGTTAAGAATTATGGAAATATTGTGGCACCTCTCACTGCACTCCTTAAAAATAATTCTTTCACTTGGACTCCAAAAACTGCTCAGGATTTTTACACCTTGAAGATAACCATGTGAACCACTCCAATCATGGCCCTTCCTAATTTCACAAAGACCTTTGTCCTGGAATGTGATGCTTTACGGAAAGGAATTGCCATTGTCCTTATGCAAGAGGGTTGGCCTTTGGCCTTTACCAGCAAACAACTATCTGAATGAAATTTTGGCAAATCAATCTATGAAAAGGAAATTTTGGCTATTATGCATGTCGTTGATCTGTGGCGCCCTTATTTATTGGGGAAATGCTTCCAATTTAAGACAGATCATCAAATCCTCAAGTATTTTTTGGAACAACACATTTCCTCCCCATAGAAACAAAAATGGGTGACTAAGCTCTTTGGATATGATTATGAGATCATTTATAAGAAAGGAAAAGACAATGTGGTTGTGGATCCACTTTCTCTAAAATATGAAGATGAAGGATCCATATTTTCTCTCTCCTTCATTGTACCAGATTGGCTCCAAGCCGTTCACCAGGAATGGATACACAATCCCAAACGTCTGCATCTGATACAACAATTGTAGTCTAATTCTCCAGTTTCTCCAGGGTAATCTTGGCTCCATGATGAGCTTCGATACAAAGGCCGTTTGTATTTAAGTAAATAGTCAAAAATTAAATCCATGGTAATTTATGAGCTTCATGCTACACCCACAGTTGGGCACTCTAGGTTTACCAAAACCTATGATAGGGTCAAACATTTTTCTTTCTGGGATGGTATGAAAAAAGACATTCCTAATTTTGTAGTTGAATGTGTGTTATAACCCTAATTTGCACCAAACATGCATACCTGGCATCAAGCCATCTCCCTTGCTATTTTTTCCAAGCCACCATCGAACAACTCTTCCAAAAATCATCCTTTTGGAGACATACGCACCCTGCACCACTGCTACCCGTGTGTATACGCTAGCTAACCCCTTACAACCCGCATATACTGACAAAAGAACGAAAAACGAAAAGTTGCAGAAAAAATACAAATTTTTGGGTAAGTTTCCTAAATTGTTTGATTCCCCATAGTCGGTCACTCAACCAAATACCTAGCCATTTTTAGCCTATAAAACAAGGGGTAGGGGTCCCATTTGAAAGAGGAAAAATAAGAGAAAAGAAACTCTACCCTTTTTTGTACTCCCTTTGCCCCAATATTTTGCAACCATTTTGTGAGAACTGAAGAGGAAAAGCATATGTGGAAGCAGTTGGTGCACAGTTGAAGAGGAGCCCAGGACCAAATTCGAGGAGAAGTAGTTGATCTCACCATTGTAAGTGACTTTTGTGAGGTTAATAGAAAGAATTACTTTTCTCGTCCCGCCATATGAGGTGTTGAATATCCAGTTTTGGTTTATATTTTATTAGAACCACTAACCCACTAATTCATATATGAGATGCATGTTTGTAATTCTTTGTTTATCTGTTTATGAATGCAGGTTGGATCTTGGAGGATACTTGCATTCAAGGAGAAATCAAACTCAAAAGGATCAACACTAAATGTAGGGTTCAAGGTAGAGTTACTGTATCCTTTTATCCTTGTGTTTTATGCATAAATGTGGGGTCTATATCGGGATAATAGTAAATAGTAGGAGACTTTCGAAGGTTTTTTCTGCATGCATTACTAAACCCTTAGTTCTAGTCCATAGGGGGATTTCCCACCCACATCATTGTGATGTGTGTCAATGCAACAACGGAAAAATAGTCAAATCTCTTAGCACACTACAACTGCTTCCGATTCCACCTGCTATTTGGAGGGATATCTCTATGGATTTTATTATAGGCTTACCTAAATCGGGAAATGAATCAGTCATCATGGTGGTAGTTGATCACCTTTCCAATTATGCTCATTTCCATGCTCTTCAACACCCATTTACAACATCCACTATGGCTGAACTTTTCATGGATCAGGTCTTCAAGATTCATGACATGCCGCATTCTATTGTTTCTGATTGTGACCCAACTTTCACCAGCAATGTTTGGCAAGAACTATTCAAGCTACAAGCACCCAATTGCATCTCAGTGCAACTTATCATCCCCAGACTGATGGTCAAACTGAAGTTGTCAACAAGTGTTTGGAAACATATTTGAGGTGTTTTGTGTTAGGATATTTAGAAACTTAGGAGTTAGTTAAGATATACTTGGTCTAATATGTCATTAGGTAAAAGTGTGTTTCTTAGTGTGTTTATTTAGTATGCATTAGTATGCATTTGTAGTTAGGAAATCCGACGGTCATGATATGTTCCCAACATAGAGTGATCCAATAGTTCATACTCTCCTCGATCTCAATGACCATTGATCCATGGCTTAACGCCCAATTGGTCTAGGATCTATATTTAAAGAGCATGGAGGGTCATTTTCTGATGATCAATTGTGAGAAAATCTCTTGTAAAATCTCTCTGTAATCTTTTTCTTTGCATTAATAAACTCCTCCAAGTGGTTGTGTTGGTTGGGTCCATGGATGTTTCCCCGTAGGGGTTTTACCACGTGAAAATATCAGTGTGTTGATATTTTCTCTGGTTATGTGAGTGGTTACAGAAGGTGTTTTTTCTTTGTTAGAATACCTGTGTTTTCGAACATGGTATCAGAGCCTGTTTGAAGACCCACTCCTATTGAAGATCGAGATCATGAAGCCAAGTTGATCTCCACTTTCTATCATTTCCATACATTTCTGGGCTGAGAGGATTGTTCCATTGCATCCATAACACTCGTTTCATTCAGGAACACTTTTTGTTTCACTCGAAAAGGTTTTCGTTTGCCTAAGATATGGTCATTATAGTCAGATCTAGAGGTATAAAGCCTGAATACGCATTTTTACAATTTCTGCTAAGTTTTATTTTGATTTCGATTTGTATTTTTTATTTCTGAGTTTCTACTCTTTTAGATCTATGTATTCTCTTTTCCCCATGCCTTGTGCGATCTTGGAAAATCAGAAACAGATACAAAAATGTGCATCTTCCAGTTAAGCTAACCGAGATCTAACCCTTGTTGTCATCGAGAAGTGAATTTTTTTTCTTGTGTGAAAAGAGTTTTTTGAGCACGCTCTCCAACAAAAATAACAACAATCCTCCTTCTGAACATTACAATATGTTTTTCTAGACCATTTAGCTAAAACTTGCCTTATTAAGTAAGAGGTCTTGAGTTCAAGTCTCTCTTTTGTTACCTTTTTTGAAAAAGT
>SNQJ01S0057887.1:0-34440 GCA_010110895.2 Picea sitchensis | reverse complement strand
CAAAAACTTCCTTATCATAAATAGCTTATACAATGTTCAAGAGATAACTCAAACCAATACAGAAAGTCCTCTCCAAGAGATGCGCCACTCTTCTCCCTCTCTCCAACTGGTAATTGCAGCTTTCCTCGTAAGAGAATGAGCAAGTGAGTTGTGTGTTTGAAGTGAGGCGCTAGCCTCTTATTTATATAAGACTGGCACGTGTGAAAGGTCACAATATGGCAGGGCCAACCTCTCACTCTGGGTGGGTAAACCCACCTTTAATTAATTCTGGGTCTTCCATGATAACTGTTGGGGCTGACTTCTTATTCTTCCCTTTGTAATTGTCCAATGACCAATCCGCAAAAGGGGATTTGGTCCTTATACAATTATCAACATGATTAATCCACAATGGGGATTAATCCAAAAATAATAATGACATGATTAATCCGCAATGGGGATTTAATCCAATAATAATAAGAATTCTCTTCGCAGTTACATTATTTCAACAAGACCCTACTCTTCTCCTGTGGTCATGGTCCTTAAGAAAGAAAGTTCTTGGCTCACGTGTCCTGAATTTCGCACCCTCAACAAACTCACCATTAAAGAAAAATTTCCCATTCCTGTCATTGATGACCTCTTGGATGAATTGAGTGGCACCCAGTTCTTTACTAAACTTGATCTTCATTCTAGCTACCACCAGATCTGTCTGAAAGAGGCAGACATTCCTAAGACTTCCTTTAGAACTCATGAGGGCCACTATGAGTTTTTGGTCATTCCCTTTGGATTGTGTAATGCTCCCTCCACTTTCCAACGCCTCATGAATCATGTCTTCTGTCCTTTTCTCTGTCATTTTGTCTTAGTTTTCTTTGATGATATCCTCATTTATAGTAAAACCTGGACAACCCATCTTGCTCATGTGTATCAAGTTCTCCATCTACTCTCTCAGCACCAACTTTTCCTCAAACAATCTAAATGTGTTTTTTGCGCCTCAGAAGTCAAGTACTTGGGTCATCTTGTTGGCAAGGTCGACGTCAGGGTGGATCATAAAAATATTGAAGCTATGCAAGATTGGCCTCACCCAAAGACTCTCAAAATATTGCGTGGATTTCTGGGATTAATAAGTTATTATCACAAGTTTGTTAAGAATTATGGAAAGATTGTGGTACCTCTCACTGCACTCCTTAAAAATCATTCTTTCACTTGGACTCCAACAACTGCTCAGGGTTTTCAAACATTGAAGATGGCCATGTGCACCACTTCAGTCCTGGACCTTCCTGATTTCACAAAGACCTTTGTCCTGGAATGTGATGCTTCAGGGAAAGGAATTGGAGTTGTTCTTATGCAAGAGGGTCGACCTTTGGCCTTTACCAACAAATAACTGTCTGAGATAAATTTGGGAAAATAAATCTATAAAAAGGAAATGTTGGCTATTATGCATGTCGTGGGTCCTTGGTGCCCTTATCTATTGGGGCAACGCTTCCAAATTAAGACAGATCATCAAAGACTCAAGTATTTTTTGGAACAATTCATTTCCTCCCCATAGCAACAAAAATGGGTGACTAAGCTCTTTGGATATGATTATGAGATCATTTACAAGAAAGGCAAAGACAATGTGGTTGTTAATGCACTTTATATAAAGATGAAGGGTCCCTTTTTTATCTCTCATTCATTGTACCAGATTGGCTCCAAGATGTTCGCCAAGAATGGCTACACAATCCCAAAAGTTTGCATATGATACAAAAATTGCATTAAAATTCTCCAGTTTCCCTAGGGCACTCTTGACTCAATGATGAGATTTGATACAAAGGTCGTTTGTAATTAAGTAAACAATCAAAACTTAAATCCACGGTACTTTCTGAACTTCATGTTACACCCACAACTGGGCACTCTGGGCACTCTAGGTTTACCAAAACCTATGACCGGGCCAAACATTCTTTTTTCTGGGATGGTATGAAACAAGTTCTTAATTTTGTGGTTGAATTTTATATGTGTCAACGCAACAAGGTCAAAACAATGAAATCTCTTGGCACACTACAACCGCTTCCGATTCCACCTACTATTTAGAGGGATATCTTTATGGATTTTATTGTAGGCTTACCTAAATCGAGCAATAAATCAGTCATTATGGTGGTAGTTGACCATCTTTCCAAGTATGCTCATTTCTTTCCTCTTCAACACCCATTTACAACATCCATTGTGGTTCAATTTTTCATGGATCAAGTCTTCAAGCTTCATGGCATGCCACATTCTATTGTTTCTAATCATGACCCAACTTTCACCAGAAATTTTTGGAAAGAACTATTCAAGCTACAAGGAACCCAATTGCATCTCAACACAAATTATCATCCCTGGACTGATTGTCAAACTGAAGTTGTCAACAAGTGTTTGGAAACATATTTGAGGTGTTTTGCCTCAGAAAGGAAAAATCAATGGCCTCAATGGTTACCACTAGTTGAATGGTGGTACAACACTTCGTACCATACAACTACCCGCATGACTCTTTTTGAAGCGGTATATGGACAAAATCCACCTTCAGTTCTCTCATATTTTTCAGGTGTCTCGAAGGTCCATGTGGTTGACCAGATTCTTACAGTTCGATAGGCTATTATTCGTACCCTCAAAGAGACTTTGGTTATGGCCCAAAATCGCATGAAGAAACAAGCAGATCAAGGTCGCTCTAAACATCAATTTGCAGAACGGGATCAGGGGTTTCTTCGACTGCAACCTTACAAGAAAAATTCCCTCAAGGCTGACCATTGTCAGAAATTGGCGCCCAACTTTTATGGTCCTTATATTGTTCTCAAGCATGTGGGACAGGTGGCCTATCAGTTAGCTTTGCCCAGTCATTCTAAGATCCATCTTGGTTTTCATGTTTTCTTCTTAAAGAAGGTGATTGGAACTGAGTGTTAAACTCAAACCAACCTTCTCGAGTTGGACGAAGAAGGATCCATTTGGCTACAACCACAAGAAGTTTTGGACCAGTGTGAGCGTCATCTGCGTCAGTGAACCATCAAGGAAGTGTTAGTCCAGTGGAAAGATACAACTCCAACAGATGTCACTTGGGAACTAGCTACCATTCTGCAACAATTTCCACATCTCAAGCCTTGAGGACAAGGTTGTTTTTAAGGAGGAGGACATGTTAGGGACCTAACCCCTCACGTAGGTAGAATATATTTCCATGTAATAAAGGTCAATATTAATAATGCCTAGCAATAAGGAAGAATAAGTCCAATGTAAGAAGACATATTAGAAGCTTTCGCTTCTAGAAGGATCTTCCTCTAGATGGTTCTTTTCATAGACATATTTAGTATAAATAGGAGTTGAGGGTATGAGAACCTTTGTCTTGGATATTATTGTAATAGAGCTCTGCTCTGCTGGAGGTTTCCCCCTCGAAGAGGCAAGTGAGCATTTCTCTCAGTAATCAAAGTGTTATTTTTTGTGTTATTTTGGTATCATTTTGGTATTATTGTGGTGTTGTTCTAGTTATATTGTTGTTCATCTGCCATTTCTAGCTATTTATTTTTGTTCTGCATACTTTTTTATATCTGTAATATTACATCTACACAATTTTCTCCAGTATGGACTACTCCACCTCCATTGAGTCAACATAACCACAAACTAAATCATTTCAACCATTGTAGGTATAATTGTGCTTCTAAAATCATGCTTCTAAGATACTAAAGCACTCATTTGCATGCCCTTTACCTTTTTTTTCCATGTGTCCACTGACAACACCAACTACATGTGAAATACTTGAAAATTCTCATTGCAAACATCAACCTTCCTGCGAGCATACAATACACGAGACATATAACCCTTTTCTTCTTCATTACTTAGGACATAAATCTAAACAAAACTTACAATGGAAAGCCAAAGGGATATTTACCAGTTTCACATTATTCATATCGAATTTCTTGAGTATCTTCTGCACATACTCCTGTTGTGATAACCAAATATTACCATCTTTCATGTCTCTATGTATTTCCATGCCCAATATTTGTTTTAGATACTCCTAGATCCTTTATATAAAACATCCTAATCAAATCATCCAACCTGTTGATCTCAACCATGGTGTGTTTGCTACAAGCATAACATATATCACCAAGATAACATATATGCCATAAACACAATGTATATATTCACTTCTTGTAAAATTTGTCTCACCATGAAGGAATCAACATCTTGTACCATTCTTTTCTCGCGCTTCAGTCCATACAATGAATTCTTGAATTTACAAACAAATCTCCCTTTGTGATCATAAACAACTCTCAATTGTTCCATGTACACATCTCTGCTAATGAAAATTTGTGGGTAGTAGGTTCCCACAATCTACATCCCTCATATCCATCATCATAACCAACAAGGATGCACTTCCTTGACTGAATCCAACCAAGTGAACCTTCACCTCTCACCCTAGGCTAATTTCAATGCTTCATTACATGTAATACATGGGCTCTAAAAACAACACGAGCTACCAAACACATGTGCCTGAAAACCACGACTCTTGACTTAACTTCTCCCATGACCAAAACTGACCAAACTTCCCTCAAAGACAGGGTATATGGGAATACCACATGCTCTCCCCCTATCAACTATCTCATCTAGACTTTACCGGTAAATTTCAAACCCGAGGTACGCATGCCTAACCAGGTCTTACAATTGTATGCCCATTTACATATTAGAACTCCACCTCAAACTTAGCATTCCAAACCTTCGCCTTGCCATTTCAATGGGAAACCAAGTCCTCTTTCTCACACCTGATATCCTAGATATGAAAAACATCCTCCTCTCACTTTGGAAGATTGACCTTGAGATCATCACCATCTCCATATATAATGCTGCTACATCCAGTGTCGCCTGAGACATTACCACGCCTAGTATGGTCCATGTATTTTATGCCATCCTTGCAACCTTCCATGGTAAGATTCTTTGCTTGTTGAATCAACTTGCGGTTAGCTATCCACACGCTATTTTTTTTCTCCCCTAGCATGTGCTTATGAAGTTCCGCCACACCTCCACCCCAGGGAAGGAAACCCAGTCCTAGAACCTG
Source organism: Picea sitchensis (assembly GCA_010110895.2). NCBI lineage: Eukaryota > Viridiplantae > Streptophyta > Pinopsida > Pinales > Pinaceae > Picea > Picea sitchensis. Next base: position 29,411 of record SNQJ01S0057887.1, on the reverse strand, counting down.
TTGACCGGTACCCCCACTACGCAGTACCTGAATCCATAAAAAAAAAAAAAACCTGCTATGCCTGGTTGTGGGGCCAAAGGCATGAATTTATTTTCTACTCCAATCATAGTATACACGGGGAATGACATCACCCCCTCACTAGAACCAATACCACGACATTGACGACCGTTTCTTCATAATCTCTAGACTATACCACTTCGGATTAGTCTTATTCAAACCCGTTCGACAAAAAATAGACTATGTCTTGTTAGCGCCTAAGAGAAGTTTTTCCATGTTCAATCCAAATGAAATATTTTGTGGTTGATTATTTCCCCCTTCCTAGATAGCCAAGTTCATAATGTTGAAATTTCTCCAAAATGTGATTGCAAGAATCCACCAATAATGCAAGATATTCAAATGGCTCACCACAAGATATAAATAAAACCACAAGCAAACGAGTAAGAACCTCAATAAAATATACAACATGATTCCTTTTATCCAATAGTGGAGTTTCTCAATCAACTATACAACACGTTTCCTTTTATCCAACTATAAAGAAATTGACCTTTAAGACAAAGAGAGTAACATTTATTTGTATATCCAAATTAAAAAATTATGCATCTAACCAAATTTTAAAAGTTATGCATGAAGAGAGCTTCTTCCTACTTATCCAATCCTCCCAATGAACTTATATAAATTATCCAATCCTCCCAGCAAACTTATATAAACACCAAAAACTAACAAGAAAACAAAGTTGAAAGTTGGACAAGGCTATCGATGATGATTAATGTTGTTCATATTTGATTTTGCAGATGTCCATAAACACTATATTCATTTCCACATTCATAGAACTAATATGGCAGTTTCTGTTTTACAATATTTTGTTGAACTTTTTATCAAAACAAAATTATACCATGGTGAAATTGTGGATATTTTTGGTACATAAAAGATATGTACAAAATTTTTTGTACTTAGAATGTATGGTAAAAAAATTCGGTTGACTTGTTCCTTTTCACATAAAATAAAATGGAAAATATAGGAACAATTTATGTATTATCAAAATTACAGATAAATCATGTATATAACAAATTTTAGCAATAATATAACCGCTTAAAGCAACTTGAGCATTATTATCAAAACTGCAAATATAAGAAATTTTTATAACACTTGAAAGGATACTTGAGGGCAACTTTGTGGGATCTTTTCATTTAACAAAGCATACTAAGTACCCTCAATCAGATGGTATATTTTCCAAGCTTCAAATTTTAAATGTTCTTTCGATAAAAGAGTAACCAGAGAGATGTTAAGCATGAAAATAACAAACTGGAATAAGAAATGACACCAAATTTGTCATAAACCCACATATTATCAAACTGATACATAAATAATCAGAAGTCTTCTCATATATATCATAAATAGTCAGAAGTTTTATCATATATATGGCGAGAGAGCGTGCATCATATACATAGTGACCATAAAACAAAAATTGATTTCCTTAAACTTGCATACCACCAAATTGTTGCATAAATAAGCATGCCTTTACTTATCACAACACAGTCTTTTCATATACATAGTGACACTCAAACTAGAATTTGACTATATAACTAGTTGTTATTTATACATTAATAAACACACATATAGTCATCACCACCATCCTCCCCATAATGCTTAGGGATGCTTCAAAACTTGGATTTTTCCCTAAAGAGCAACTTTCCAAATGTTATAGATACTTATCTTATCCCTAAAGAGAAACTTTCCAAAGGGAGAGTTTCGGCTATGTCAATCATTTCTCTCTCCAAGTTCATCAAATCTTTCTTCCCAACCACTATCGATATCATTAACCAACTCCACCAGGCCTAGAATTTGACCTCCCACTAGACTTTTTTTTCATTTTAAGACGTATTTGAAAGGTATATACTAAATCTACATGTGAGTATTAACGGGCATGTAAAATTCGAACCCGCCATAATTTCTAGTAGGTACTTAGCTTACTTAAGAGCTATTGTATAACCTACAAGACTTGATAGAGGTTCAGACAGTTGTTAGAAGTGTAAATGAAACACTGAATGGAATTTGATTTTACACATAGGTTTCTCCTTAGATTGCAAGCTCTGAAAGGTAGGCTTGAAATGCCATTTCTAGTTCATTTTAACAGATTTATTTTATTTTTATATTTTTTTCATTAAGAGATTTTTGTTACAAATTTTGAATGTGCTTAAAACTTAAAATGACTAACAAAAAAAACAAATAACCATCATCAAATTTTAACTTTACAGGTAAGATAGATTTGAAATTCCAGTACTGAACCCCACCATCGTATTCAACCAATTTAGCAGGAAAGAAACTAGCAATGACCATGGAGAAAGTATCTCCCCATTCCCAAGACCTTTCAAAAACCGATCAATCAAAACATGACATACGTCTATTTTACCCTGCTTACTGCTTATTCGATAATGATCTAGTGCACTGAGAAGGTCAGTATCTTCTCAAAACGTTCTAAAAATCGTTTCAAACATTTCTTTGTCACAACCCTGAATCACATCCACAAGCCACGAGAGAGTAGAACAAGCATCATCCATGGCCTCTTTATCAACCTTAGATTTGATACAGTTTGTTGGGATTTGGTGACAACGAATTCCTCCAAAGATGGATTTGGATCATATTATTCTACGTTGGTTGCAACTAAAATAGACTAAGTTAGAATATGGATAGGAGTGCATTTAATAATCACTTTCTTGTGTAAATGTATATAAATTCATGTAAGCCCGTAGAGGCAGATATGACAGAGCGAGAGGATATGAGAGAACTTGCAAGTCTGTTGTAATATCCATGATCTGAATAATAAGACAACTAATGCCTATGCTTGGTGCACGTAGTCCAATGTTTGGGTGAACCACGTGAATCTTTGTGTTTCTTATCTGTGTGATTGTAAATTATCATATGTGAATTGTGTTTTTCGCGTTTGCAATTCTAACAATTTGTATCCGAGTTGCGTTGGAGATCCGTGACAACCAGATCCGTGGTGCAAGATCGCGAATTGAATTGAGTAGAAATTCATCGGCGCTCCCTAGGAAGTGTTAGAGGCATGTCAACACACTCACACTTATGAAATTGAAATTTCGGTAACATTTGCGCACCCAGTTCATGCATCACAGAGCATTGACGCTCCCCCATCCACACTCAGGGAGCGTTGATCTTCAAAGCTAGCGCTCCCCCACCCATTGTGAAGGAGCATCGATCTCCTTTAAAAATATTTGTGTGGTTTTATTGAAAAAACTTAAGGTATGAAGAATTTGGGGTTTTTCAAAATTGAATTTCCTCTTCTTCTTCTTTTTAAAACGTGAAAGTCAAGTCACGTGGAGGATGTTTTAAAAGGCTTGTTATATTTTGGAAGTAAATATAATATGTAAAAAGGTGGAGGGTTTTAAAAAAGTGTTTTTTATTTTTTATTTTAAATAAAAGGAGAGGTTGGTAAAAGGATTTTTTATTAAACCTTGTGGTTTTTATACCATTTTTCCTCCACATTATCTTTTAAAGGTCATTGGTTATTATAAGCAGTGACTTGGGCATTAGGAGATTTTGTGCTAATGGCTAAGATCCAGAGTTCGAAGTTTGAAGTTGAAAAGTTCAGCGGTGAAAGCAACTTTGAGCTCTGGAAACTCAAGATGTGGGATTTACTAGTGCAACAAGGGTTGCAAAAAGCATTGGCAGGCAAGACAAAGAAACCAACGACTATGAAAAATGAGGAATGGGAAGATATGGATGCAAAATCTCTTAGTACCATTCGTTTATGTCTGGCGGATGATGTTTTGTTTAATATCGTAGGAGAGGATACAACATCAGGCTTATGGAGCAAGTTGGAAAGTCTAGATATGACGAAGTCCTTGACAAGAAGGATCTACTTAAAGAGACAATTGTACAATTTGCGGATGAAAGAAGGTACACAAATTGTTGACCATTTAAATACCTTTAATACCCTTATAGTTCAATTGACTAGTATGTAAGTTAAATTCAAAGATGAATATAAGGCTATTACACTATTGTGTTCATTGCCTGAGTCTTGTCATAATCTAGTCACCTATATTAGCTTTAGCTCAAAAGAAGTTTTAGATTATGACTCTGTTGTGGGAGATTTGTTGGTTGAGGAGGTGAGGAGAAAATCTAGTCAAGAAACCTCAAATTAAGAGGCGATGTTGGTCAGAGGTCGAACTAAAGAGAAGAATGAGAGAATTTATTTTCAATCTAAGTTAAGACATGGAAAGGGTAAATCAAAATGTTGGTATTGTGGCAAAACATTGCATCTCAAGAAAGATTGTTGGAAGAGAAAGGAATCTGAGGAAAACTCTACGAAGGAAGTGTTAGCGCTCTGTAATTTTCCCAAGGCTGTAAGGCAGTTACAGAGGCAACATCAAAACCACTTCGAGTCTTGGATCTATCCCTCCAAGACTCAGAGAGGGATCTCTCTGTCGGATATATCTTTGTTTGAGGAGGTGTTAGGCTAGTTATGAAGAACATAGGTTGGGGTTTTTAAATGATTGTTTTGGAACAGCAAGGAGGGCCATTGGGCATATGGGGTCTGTGCTTAAAGAAAAATGTGATTTACATCAGATCTGGACACAGTTCTTTCACAGGGCAAGGTAGTGGCAATATTGGATCGAATTAAGTTTAGATAGCGTCGATTGGAGGAAAAATAGGAGAGGAAAAAAAACTGGGCAAGGAGCAGTGAAGAATTCCTGAACTAAGCTTTTAGAAGACCAACATAAAGATTATCAGAAGCTGAGAAACAGAGTATCAGCTGATAAATTCTACATCTATAACATTCCTTCTGATAATAAGAACTGAAAACAAAATGAAAGATAACCAGGAAAACACTTTAACATAGGAAGGACACCACCACTATCACCACACAGGAATCCTGTAAAAGAAATATGTTCATTGTTGATCAATCATAAAAAATTATAGAGACGTTCCCTGGCTAAACACAGCCCACAGTCTCGCAAAGAGCCTCATAGGTCGAACCCGTTTACATTAAAATCATATCAATAAATAGGGTATATCACCTCCTCAAGTTTCCAGAGTCGGTTTAACCGCCTGGCCAAAAATAGCCACCACTCCCACAGAATTCGGAGTTTCCTGCCATGAAAAATGGATCGTTTTTCTGCGAAATAGGGGTCCGATCAGACGTGATTTTATATTCAATGATGACACCTGGGAGAAAACTGAAAGAGGTTATTGTATATGGGAATGTGATGGACAAAAACCTCTTTCGGTTTCGCCGAATTCGTCCCCAGCTGGCCGTGACAGCTACTGAAAGATCGGGACTGAACCGGAAAATGGAAAATCTGGAAAAATAGGCCTTGAATATGTCGTCGATTCTCTCTGCTCGTGACCCCGTTGCAAAAACTGAAAGACATTTTTGTTCCTCAGCCCGTGCTGAGAAAAAACCTCTCTCGGATTTTTAAAATTCGTCTCCGTTTGCTCAGAAATCGACCTGGAAGAGGACGTGGTAAAATAGACAAATATTGGCAAAAATTGGGGAAAGTGGTTTTTTGGCGGGAGAGCGATATTCCGGACCCCCCCCCCTCGTTAAATGTAGATCGCCCGGGGGGGTCCGGAATTGAACTTGGGTCGTTGATTTAGTTTGTCGTTTGTGGGCCGTTTAGATTTGCTAGAGTTTTAATTTAAATTCCGGACCCCCCCCTTTCGTTAAATTCCGGAAGGTGGGGGGGGCTCCGGAATTAATATGATGCGTTGATTAAATTTGGGGTATAGTGGATGGGGGGCACGTGAGTATGAAGGTGTATGGGGATTAAGGTGGGCGGGAGTGTGAGGGGTTAGTGGGGAGTGACGTAGGGGGAGTGGAGGTAGGTGGGTTGAGTGGAAGGTGAGGTGGGGATGGTGGGGAGTGACGTGAGGGGGRKRASRTGAGTGGGAWGTGATGTAAGGGTGRCGTAGGGAGGGKGATGTAWGCGGGGTAGAGGRCTTASGATAGGKTAGGWYTTARTGTTTTTAATTTKTATTTTTWATTTGTTTTGTCACGTATCATTTTATATTTTKTSTTTTATGTTTTATGTTCTATTTTTTATGTTTTTTAAATGTTTTTTATATTATATATTATATTTGTTTTTGGTTTTGTTTTTTATGTTATTTAATTTATTTACTTTATTTAATGTATTATAATACTTATTATAATATTTTATATATTTTTAACATATTTTATTTCTTTTTGGTTTTTAATGTTTTTTTAATATTTTGTGCTTATTTAATTTTTTGTTTTGTTTTATTTAATTAAAACGAACTTTAATTACTAACTTAGTTACTAACCTAGGTATTAAACTTGATTAATAATTAATTAATTAATAATTAATTAATTATTTAACTAGTCGTTTATTAGTCAATTTTAACCTATACAAACTTTATTGCTAATCTAACTACTTTTATTGTCATTTTGTTCATCCTAAGTCTTGTTTATTCAGGGATGGAAGGCGGGTAAGGCGAAATAAATGGGGCAAAAGGACAAGGGGGAAGAGGACGCAGTGTGTATGAAGGATGCAACAGGGTGATGGAGGATTGAGCGACAAGAATGGAGGGAGGAAACGGAATCACCTGAGCCAGGACTTCGTCATCACGGGAGAAACGCCAAATCAACAGTCGAAGAATCGAATCGCCTATAATTATAGGACCCCAACAGGAAGCAAATTTGGCTGTAACAAATTCAGGTATGACTAATCAAGTTTTATCCGTTTCTAGTAATCTAAAATATCAATAAGAATGGAAGTTAGATTCAGGTGCCTCCCACCACATGTGCTCACATAGAAATTGGTTCAATTCTTACCAATATGTTGATGAGGGTGTAATGTTTATGGGAAATGGTATTCCCTGTAAAACTGTTGGGGTTGGCAGTATTAGAATCGGGATGTTCGATGGTATTGTTAGGGAATTAACGGATGTTAGATATGTACCTGAGCTTAAATCACATTTGATTTCATTGGGAGTGTTGGATTCTTGTGGATATAAGTATACAGGTCAAGGTGGAGCACTCACATTGTCAAAAGGTAGTTTAGTAGTGATGAAGGACACAAAGGTTGATAACCTTTATAATTTGGAAGGGAGTACTAAAGTGGCATCTGAAGTGACAGATGTATCTTCTTGTTTATGGAAGAAGCGTCAAGGTCATAATAGCAAGAAATAATTGCAGGTACTGGTAAACGATAAATCATTTGCAGACTTAAAATCTTTGTTTCTGAATTCATGCTTGTTTTATATCTCTGCAAGTTATGATGGTGGTATAAAGGGATGTTGTGTGTGGGATCCTACTTCTCTCAAGGTCATCATTGACAGACATATAGTATGTATGGAACAACCAAAAGGGTTGATTCAATATCGCAACGGTAAATTGGTTTGCATGCTAGATAATTCATTCTATGGCCTATTGGTACCCAGGAAAATATACAAGAGGTTTGAATCCTTCATAGTGAGTCAGAATTCTTCAAAGGGTAGGAATGAATCTAAATTTTATAGTACATTCACAGTCTTGATGTTATTTATTGATGATATGCTCAATGCAAGTTGAAGCATGGATAAAATCAGTAAGAAAATGACTCAGGTGGACATGAAAATTCAGATGAGGGATCAAGGAGAAGAAAAAAAAATTATGGGCATAGAAGTACACAGAGATGGTAATGGTAAGTTGTGGTTGGAGTTCAGTGTGAACATTGTAAAACCAGTTTTTATCCCTCTTGCTTTCCATTATAAGTTTTCTTCAAGAATAGGTCCTATCTATAAAGAAGAAAAGGTTATGTCTCGTGTAAGTTCAGTAGGAGGTCTGTTGTATGTAATGAAATGGTTAAGACCATATGTTTCACATGCTAATGATGTTGTCAGATACGTGACAGATTCATGTGTTGCAGTGAAATGGGTGCTTCAATGTTTGAGAAGCACAAATGTCACCTATAACGGTTACACTGATATGGTCTGTGATAATTGTAATGTATATTTTACAAGTGTCTTAGATAGGAGGAGATATATCACTAAATATTTCTCACAACACAGTTGTGGAAGATATATTGGAGGTGGAGTGACCCCTCAGGAAATCCAAACTCGTGCAAGTCACACAGGAAAGATCATGAAACCAGTTTTATTAGAGAAGTTGCAGTGGTGCTTGGCTTCTCTTAGCTTGCAGAAAAGGTGATGAACAAAAGGAAGGAGAAGGGTATCAGGTTAATTGTTGTCAAGGTGGAGATTGTTGGGATTTGGTGACAACAAATTCCTCCAAGGATGGATTTGGATCCTATTATTCTGCGTTGGTTTCAACTAAAATAAACCAAGTCAGAATATGGATAGGAGTGCATTTAATAATTAGTTTCTTGTGTAAATGTATATAAATTCATGTAAGCCCGTAGAGGCAGATACGAAAGAGTGAGAGGATATGAGAGAACTTGCAAGTCTGTTGTAATCTCCATGATCTGAATAATAAGACAACCGATGCCTATGCTTGGTGGACGTAGCCCAACGTTTGGGTGAACCACGTGAATCTCTATGTTTCTTATCTATGTGATTGTTAATTATCATATGTGAATTATTTTTCTGTGTTTGCAATTCTAACATGGTTGAAATTTAACTTAAACTCTTTCAAAAGTGTAGACCTCCACGTATATGCAATAGTTGATGATGCATTTGCCACCTTAATGCACACTATAATATATTTCTCAAATGTAGTGTGATGGCCTGAAATTTTCAGTATCGTGCACAACATTTCTTGTACAGACTCCTCCAACATCTGTAAATCCTTGGACTTGCATGTAGAGATGTTACGAGGACTCGAAGCTGGGTTTCTTTCTCAAGACTCCAACATGTTAGGCCTGAAACACCCACATAGATCACACATATGCAACAGAGAATGCATAAATCAAAGAGACAAACAAACATCCATTTAATCACACAAAAGACAACTATTTATGTGGTAAAATCCTCCTTCGCCTCAGGAGGGAAACATCCACGGGACAATGGCAGAAACATTCTATTAGCAGAAACCATGAGATTACAACCAGCTTTAGGAAATCAGGAAGCCCAGGAGAGGGATTGAAGCCCATTCTCATTAAATGCCTCTAAGGCATTGATATTTATACACCTCTTCCTTCAGTTATACAAAACTGAAAACATTTAATACTGCCCCTATATTTGTTGAGTAGTTTCAACAATATCTTGTTGGAGAACCACCATGAACAACTAGACCAATTCAGGTAAAATAATTTTCACTTTCTCAACAATATCCACCTTGACAACAATTAACCTGATGTCATGCCATTGTCCATTCATCACCTTCTTACAAGATAAAGATAGGTGATACCGGTGCTTTCAAAACCGAAGCACCCATTTCACTGCTCCACCAGGATTTTCCATGTGACCACTAACAACTCCCTACAAGTGAAATATTTGATCTTCTCATAACAAACATATACTTACTTATAGCATAATATACATGAGACATAAACTCCTTCTTCCTCATAACCAAGACACCCTCTTGAAGAAATATTACAATGAAAATTAAAAAGACATTTACCAGTCTCACAAGGCTCATACTAAATCTCATCAGTATCCTTCTCTTATCATTTTCCTCATCTCTATGTATTTATGTGCCCAAGATTTGTTTTACATCTCGGAGATCCTTCATTACAAACGTCCTGTCCAACTGAGCCAAATCGTTGATCTTAACCATGCTTTTGCTTGCTACAAGCATATCGTCAACAATCTAAACACCAAGATAGTGAATACCATAGTTATTTCCATAGTTAGGTCTTACAGTCATATGTCCAATTACATATAATAATTTTACATTTACAACTCCACAATAAAAAAAGTTCATATGGTAACTTAACCATTACCTTCTTCCCGTTTTTCCATTTCTCGTCCTGGGTTGCACCTTTCCATTGCTTGTACATTGGAGATGTCATGCTCATCTTTCACTACAGGTTGCAAATTTATCCACGAACAACCTCTCTCAGCGACTAGCACTACTGTCGTCGGTTTTTACCTCCACCGTCTTCAAGCAAGCACATAAGGTAAAATTTTATCTCCCGTTGTAGACTCCAACACCTTGTGAAAGACCTTTAGTGTGCAATTATCACAACCACACACATCCTCTTGAACTTTGGAACTTTCATATTTGGAATTGGAGCTATGTAGATCTGGAACACTCCTTCAACTTTCCGTATGAGTTCGGTTCCAAAAATGCTCCCCTCCACTTCTCTGAAGAAACTGCAGCTCTACAAGTATTGTGGTGAAGAATTATTTTCCTATAAGACTCTCATCAGGCACATGAGATCCCATTACAATAACCCAACGGAAGGAGAACAACATAGGGTTTCTGAGGACAAAGAAGATGTTTCCAACAATAAGAGCGACTCAAATTTGAATCCACAGCGGAACAAAACAAAGGGCAAGAGATCAAAATGCCCCAGACATCATCGACCCAATTCGGAAGAAGAAACAACAGCTCCAACAACCACTGTGACCTCTGAAAAATGAAGAAGTAGAGTACATGGAGAATTTCTTAGTGATGCAAGTAGATACATTTAGAAATTTCATATTTCCATGGCACATAACCGCAATAAGAACTCACGTAGTCTCCTTCTCTGAGGCTCCTTATTTTTGGCACAAGCATCTCACTACACTTGGCTCCTTATGTCATGTAAGCACTCTTCTCACTATAGGTGTCATGCTGCTCAGAGATCTCCTACACATGTATATATAAGATCTCTTGCCTCTCGCCAGGAACAACAAAATACATCACTACTTGGTAGAGCCCTTTTAACTCTCAGGTGGAATCACATCACCTCTACCAAGTCAATCTCAGGACTATTCAGGCGCATATCTAGTCAAACTCAAAGGATGTGACCTCTACTTGTGGCCTCCTAACAAACACCTCCCTTTCAAGAAAGCCAACACGACCTGACTGGTCTTCACCAGATTTCTCTGCTCCTAGCGCATAGGCAACCTAGATCAAATGCCTGGGGCCATTGTCTTGCCTTATGAAACGCACCTTGGCATATCTCTCTACGTCTAAGCTCAATTTATAACACCTTCTTTCCATATGAAAAATATGGAACTAAGGTGGCTCAACTCCTCTCTATTGGCACAGAAATTCCCAAACCTTGTCGCTCCTTTCTAATGCACAGGTGACGCAGACCTCTTCTTCTGCACGCGGTGATCACAGGCTACTCCTTTGTGACACAACCTGGTGGCTCTTCCATAGGTCTGTTGGTATGAAACTCATGGATCAAATAACTTGAAATTTGCAGCCTAATCCATGTCTGCAAGACACACAGACAACACTTGAGTTTCTCCTCCTCACAAATCTACTTGTTCTTCTCAAGCCTGACTCTTCTACCTCATGGATCTCTAATCACTAGCTCTGATACCACTTGTTAGGCCTGGAACACCCACAAATATCACACATATGCAACAAAGAATGCAGAAATCAAAGAGACAAACACACATCCATTTAATCACACAGAAGACAACTATTTACGTGGTAAAACCCTCTTTCGCTTCATGAGGGAAACATCCACGTGACAATGGCAGAAACATTCTATTATCAGAAACCATGAGATTAAAGCCATCTTTAGGAAATCGGTCAGCCCAAGAGAGGGCTTGAATCCCCTGCTCATTAAATGCCTTTAAGGCATTGATATTTATACACCTCCTCCTTCAGTTATACAAAACTGAAAACATTTAATACTGCCCCTATATTTTCTGAGTATTTTCAACAATATCTTGTTGGAGAAACCATCGTGAACAACTAGACCAATTCAGGTCAAATAGTTGTCACTTTCTCAACACAACGAACAACATCCAAATATCGCATGCATCCCTCAACACAATCATGAAACAACAATTCCAAAGAAACAGGTATAATAGACAAAGCTTCATCCACGCTGGAGAAACTAAAATGTTTGTGTGTTTGAGAAGAATACATAAGTTGTATACATTTAACATAATTCTTTCCACCATAACTATTTATTACCTTGATTTCAAGAGGTGGTTGTGAAGATGAACGCCAAAAAAACATCGTTTCATAAAGCTGTGATTTTCTCAAAACTTGAGAATGAAGATAAAGATGATTTCTAGGGTAATCTATTCCATCCAAATCGATCAAGTTTACTTTTAGGTCAATAGTATTCTTGTCTCCGAAATGCACCAGTTGTTTGGCCATTTACACTCTATAAACATAAATATTCTTGCAAACATAGACCACTATGCACGTCAACCGCCCCCCTCTCCTAGGGTGATGACCCGACATCGTTCATTTAATTCAACTGCGATCACCTCCACCTTCAAATGTCCCCCACCAGGTACAATGCTTGGGTGACTCTGATGGCTCTCCAGACTATTCCACGGGCTAATCTCTTCACCCTCCCTGGGAATATTTCTCATTATGCTCATTCCTCTACCCAACAAGTTATTCTACCTCCCCCTGTTCCTCCTTCCATGATCGAGTTCCCTCACTATTACATGCTCCTTCCCTAGCCTCATGCACCTATTTCACCCCCACCACCCTTTTGTGGGATACACCCTGGTGTCTTCATATTCCTAGAATGTGAGTTCGTTCACTAAGAGCCAGCTCACGCTCAGCCCAGAGTGGTCACACTCCTTACGCTTTTCTCACCTACTGCACCTTTCCCTGCCACAACAACATGACTTAATGTCTCTCCCCTCCTCTAGGTGAAGCAGACGATCGCAATCCGCCCTATGTTCCTCCCACTAATTTTTCCACATGTTGGATTCCCCCCAATCTGGATGCAGCCTCCAGTTCATCCCCCCTGCCTCAGCCTCACCCAGTGTTCACTGATGCTCATAGGGAAACCATCTTGGAGATGTGTCGTCAAAATGCATAAATGAAATTTTGATAGGAGATGATGGAGAAGCGCCTGGACTGGATTTTGGATTCAGGAGCACAAGACCCTACTCAACATTGCACCATAGAGGAACTACTACAGGATACCATGCAGCCTAAGTGGTCAGATTCATCCGAGCATACTTTCCCCTATAGCTACACAAGCAAGTAATCTACATGGTCTATTATTTTTTGTTTTTCCTAGCCTTTGTTTGGCCTACCAAACCACAGAGTTATCTCTTTTGTTATATTAATAGGCCTAGCTTAGTCATATCTATTGTTCATCCTGTCAGTATGTTAGATAGTAATTGCTACAATTTTTTTTTATGGAACTTCTATCTCTGGTGGTGGGGTTGGTTTCCTTTCATGGCAGTGTCATCACCAGTTTCTAAGACATTATATGTAAATTTTGATTTTGAAATTTAATACAAACTACTAGCTTCGGATAGGTTCCAAGCCAAGTTCAAGGCTATGGACATAAGTTTCTTCCACTCAGGGTTGATTAGGATTCTTTTGATGGAGGAGTTGAAGAAAAGAAACATAGCTTGGGAGCAATTCATTGCCTCTGCAAATATGCAACTAAATGTGGCCCCTACTCCTCAATCTAAGGTGGAGAGCCCTCTTCAAGCTCATATTTCTATTCACATAGATACAATTAAAAAAGATAAAGGGAAAACACATTGCTAAATATAGTGAATCTCCTAAGGAAGTTGAAGAAGAAGAAGGGGGAGCTCATCACTCTCCCCAGAGGTAATTTTCACCCCAACCTGCACCAGAACTAGAAGAAGTTCCCTCAGATAAAACCACAGTAAAAAAAGGGAGAAATTTACTCTTTCCCTCACCTACTATTGTAGTTGAGACTAGAGATAGGAGGCCCTTCACCAGGTCATCAACCCAGAAGGAAACTGTTGAACAAGAATCCATAACAAAAGCTCATGTCAAGAGGAAGGATAAGGGAAAAATTGAGATTATTGAGAAACAGGTTGAAATCATAGACATAACTACTCCCCCTGAGAACCGTACTTTTAAAAGATTGATTAGATAGCTCGGAGATGATAGAAATGAGGTTGCTTGCCAGAAGGAAGAAGGGTTGGCTAAGAGGAAAAAGTTGAAGGAGCTCATGGATATGTATAAGGAAACCATTGATCTGGCTAGGTTTACAACAAGGAGATTTTTCCCCCTCCATAGGTAGCTTCAGAATTTGTACAAGAAGAACAAAGACTTACAATCTCAGAACAAAAAGCTCAAGGTGGATTTACAGCCCTTCAAAGATGAGTTAGCTCAAAGAAATCTTAATGTGCTAGCTCAAGCTGCAACTAAGAGAAGTACCAGACTAAGGAGATGAGATGAAGTGGTTGAAATACCCTCAATTTTGGTGATGATCATCCTTTCCATTTGAAGTTTTGTAGGAAATATCATGATTATACCTGCTTAGGAGGCATCTACAGGCTTATACACCTTCTTGCTAAGGATTTTCAGTATTTTTGGCTAAAATTGCATTACACAGAAATCCACAGGACATTTCGTAGCACCTGGAACCGTTAAATGATCTACATAAACAAAGTTGCAGGTGCACTACAGAATGCGCTGCGAAATCATTTACATACACAGAAGCTGCACAATCAATACAAACTCCACTGTGAAATCACCTAGTTGGACAAAAAATTCAATCTTGCTACAGAATCTGCTACGAAATAGTATACACAGGTGGGCGCTGCAGAATTCACTATGAAATTCGCTACAAAATCTGCTATGAACTGGATGATACAATCAACACTTCATGGTTCACTGCAAATTCCAATTTTGATGGGTTTTGAGGGAATCAACGGCCACCAGGTGGCAGATGGAGCTTATCACGGAAGGCTTGGAGGTTAGTTGGAGCTAGTAGAAACATGGGAGTGATGGAGATGCACCCAAGGAAAAACTCATTATGCAAATATTGTAGTGTTAGAGTTGTTGCCAACATCTTCCCTGTTTTTAGCAGATTGTTGTTTCCACTTGTACAGATGTAACATTTTCAGTTTTAAGTGGGAGAATCCTAGGTTAGAGTATCCATATCGAGTTGTATGTTTTAACTCATTGTTTAGACTATAAATACAACATTAGAATGACATTTTTGGGTTCGAATGGTTGAACACAGACTCCCTTATGTAATGCTTTGATGTAATAGAGCCAGACTCTGGTTTTAATGTATGAGATCTAAGACATTTTTCCTATAAGAATTCAATTTCATTTTCCATTATCTTGCTTCCTTATTACTCTGATTTTCTCATTATTGAATGATTCAATTGAGATATTATAGTTGTGTTACAATGTATGCTTGATTTTGATGTTGTTGTAATTGTTTTCAGTGTTTTAAAGTTTAGATCAAGAAGTTCTTGTGTTTGAGATTTTTCTTCACTTGTCTACTAGTAAGGCCTGATGCTATTAGTAGACTTATTCATCCTTCTCATTAAGTCTTCCATCTACTCACATTTATCTTTAAGTCACTGACTGAAGTTAGCCAACACCTCACTTGCTTATGCATTCTTGCCTACAAATTTATGTGTTTAAATATTGCTATGCTAAGTTTTGTCCATTTGACACTCCATTGTAAAATTACCATTACAAACCTATTTGATGGGTACTGGTCTTATCCTCTAGTAGTTTGAGGGTGACTCTTAGTGCTAACAACCTCCTTCTAGTTGTAGCTATAGAATTGGGGAGTTGGAGCTTCCCTCAGGTTGAAGTTTTAGAAATCTAGGGGGTTGGAGACTCCTTCCAGTTGCAACTAGAGAACAAAGGAATTCGATGCTTCCAATGAATGTACTTCTTAAATATATATAATAAAAAACATTATGTGGTTTTCTCCCGCATTGGGTTTCCACGTAAAAATACAGTTGTATTGTGTATGTGTATGATTGCTCATTGTTCATGGTTTATTTATTCTACACTTGTTGAATGATATTGGTAAACTGGTCATAAGGATAACAACACTTATATATGTTGTGGTTAAAAAGGATTAAAAAACAATATTATTTATTGACCCCCCCTCTAAGTAATCCAACAATTTGTATCAGATCAGGTCCTTCAAAATGAAGTCTAACAACTAGAAGGAGATCATGGATTACTCTAAGATTGTTATACCCTAGTTTGATGGAGAATATTATGCCTTCTGGAGTAGAAGAATAAAGACACACATAAATGCATTAAGATTTGATTTATAGTGATCAATAGTAGATGGATACAAAGCACCAACCACTCCTCCAACAATTAAAGATGGAAAGAAACTTGAAGAAAATAATTCAAGAGCTACAAGTGCACTCCTGAATGGTTTGACTAAATCAATATACACCAAGGTTATGCATTGTGATTCTTTGAAAGAAATATGGGAAAAACTAAAGAACATAAACAAAGGAGATGAGAAAGTCAAGGAAGCTAAACTTCAAATTTTCAGAGAAAATTTTGAACAACTGAAGATGAATGAACATGAAGACATAACAACCTAATTTTTACGAGTTGATGAAGTACTAAATAGTAATAGAGGTGTAGGAGATGACTTAAATGAACAATTTGTTCTAAAAAAGGTATTGAGATCTCTACCAATGAGATTTGATTCGAAGATTTCAGCAGTACAAGAGAGAGTGGACCTAGCTACATTAACTATGGATGAGTTGCATGGGACACTCACATATTACGAGATGAGAACAAAACAAGACAATATGGTTACAAAGGAAGCATCATTCAAAGAATTAAGAAGACAAAGAGAAAATACAAGAAAAAGGAAAAGTCAGACAGTAGCAACAGTGATATCTCAGAAGACGGTGAAGAAGTAGCAAACTTCGTCAAAGGGATGGAAAATGGAACCGACAACTATAGGGGTAAGATTTTGTTGATTTGTTTTATTGTGATGGTATTGGTCATTTTTCTAGTAAATGGCCCCATAAGAAAAAAGAAAAGAAATGAAGAAGATGACTCTAAGAGGAAACAAATATACAAAGGAAAAAGAACCAAAAAGATTTTTTTCAAGAAAAGCCTTTGCACCAAAAAAGACAGATCCTCATCAAACGAAGATGAATTCACCGATAATGATACAGAAGGGGTTATATTCATGGAAGTAGAATAATCCGATGAAGAAGGCACCAAAGAAGAATATAAAGAGGCAGAAGTTGATTACATAGAAGAATTGTTGAGTGCCATAGAAGTTATAAAAAGGGAAAAGAAGAAAAATAAGTCACTACATGCATAACTAAAAAGAAAAGAGGGAACTCAAAATACCAACTCCAAAGAAATAGAACAAACGATCACTAAATTAAAAATCCAAGTAGAATAATACAAGAGAATTGAAGAAGCACTCAAAGAACAGTTAGGAGAAAAAGACAGGATCATTGGAAGTTTGGAAGTAGAAATTGTTATATTCAGAAAATCCCTTCAGAAGAAAAAAATGCAGAACAACTCTAAAGTTTTGGATGAGACTATTAGCAGTCAAAGGCCACGTCATGACAAGTTCGGACTAGGATTCAATCAGACAGAAAAGTGCTCAAGCTCCAAAACGATGGATCATGAAAGAAAGCAAAGAAGCTATGCAAATACAGTCAGAGGATCTGATGAAAAGGAAGAAGACAAGAAGCTTAAAAAGGAAGATCATAGATATACTCCACCTCCAAGAAGATTCAGAGTTCAGAATCAGTAGTAGTCAGAAGTAAAAAGATCTCAATAAGAAGAAGGATTCAGAAAAGAAGCACCATTCATAAGATATCCAGCTCCCAGGTATCAAACAATTTTTATTGGATTATTTTATTCTTGTAACAATTTTGGGCACAAGGTTGTGAATTGCAAAGCCAACAACAGAAATAAAAACAACTATGAAGGCAATACAATAAATGATTATTCAATAAGGCCAAATCAAATGCGCAGCATAAACTACAACAGGTTTGAATCCTTGAGTACCGAAGTGGAATTCTACAAGTGCAACAACTTTGGACACATGGCTAAAGATTGTAGAATGAAAGTTACTCCAATAGAATCACAACAGAATAATAACATTCACAGACAGGAAACCTAAAGAATATGGGTAAGAAAGCAAAATCAGTACAACAAGGAAGAATGCACACTTTCTCTACAAGCTCAACACAAGAAACGTGGTTGGTATGTTGACAGTGGTTGTTCAAAGCACATGCCAGGTGATAAGGACAGGTTTCTAACTTTGAAAAGGGAAGAAGATGGACCAGTCTCTTTTGGAAACGACAACTCAACTAGAATCATTGGCGAAGGCACAGTCAAGATTGGAAGTAAGGATAACAAGGCATAAAATGTTCTACTAGTGGAAGGTATGAAACACAATCTTTTGAGTGTAATTCAAATGTGTGACCAAGGTCACAAACTTGTGTTTGTTTCATAGAAATGTGAGATAAGAAAAGAAGATTTAGGTAGAGTGGTGGTGACAACTGTGAGAACTCCAAGCAACATATACGCACTAAGTGAAATTGGAAAATAAAAGTGTTGTTTAGGAAAGGAAGATGAAGTTTGGTTATGGCATAGACTGATGGGTCACATAAAATATGATAATATTGTCAAGGTCATCATAAAGGAAGAATTCAGTGAAATGCCCCAGATCGTGAAGCCAACAAGTACATTATGCAATCATTGTCAACAAGGAAAGAAAACAAAGACCAAGTTCAAATCAAATGAATACTCCACAACAAGACCATTAGAAATTGTGCATATTGATCTAGTTGGACTGGCTAGAACAAAAGGTTGAAAGGTGAGTAACACTTTATGCTATTAGTTTATGATTATACAATAATGATTGCAATTTTTTTTCTCAGGAAGAAGTGAGAGGCATTTGAGAATTTGAAAATGTACAAGGAGATGGTTGAAAATGAAATAGATTCGAAAATCAAATGTTTGAGATCGAACAATGGAGGAGAATTTACCTCAAAGGAATTTATGGACTTCTGCAATAAGCATGAGATAGAGAGGCAATTCTCCTTTGCTAGGACACCACAACAAAGTGGGTTTGTCGAAAGGAAGAACAGGACAGTACATTAAATGACCCGAACTATGTTAATGGATTCCAATTTGACAGACATTGTTTGGGTACAGGAAGGGTGTACATCAATTCACATTCAAAACAGAGGAATGCTCAGAAACAACAGTGATAAAACTCCCTACAAGCTATAGAAAGGAAGACCAACGAATATGAAGCATTTCATATTTTTTGGAAGCAAATGCTAGATTAAAAGAGAAGATGGCAACATGGGAAATTTTGAATCTCATGTTGACAAAGGTATACTTGTTGTGTACTCAAGCACAAGGAAAGCATACACATGCTTCAATCTAAGGCTCAAAAAAATTGTGGAGAGCATCAATGTGAGGTTTGATGAGACAGGTGGTCGAAGGATAAAAGAAGAAGGCAAGGATTCAACGGAACAGGTTCATGAAGAAGAAATAAAGAAAGAAGACGTAGAAGAAGAAGAAGATGAAGAAGAATAGTCAGAAGAAGATAAAGAACAACAAGATCTTCAAGTGCTTCCTATTATAGCGCAAGTTGTAGGTTGGGAAAACATCGACACACCACAAAGAAAGTGCTACAACTTGGGAATCCTACACCCAATGTCTCCTTGACGTAGGTCCTACACTTCAAGGGTGACTAGGTCACTCTAGGGAAGCGATCTCGGTGACCCTAGGGGGATTGAGATGGAGATGGAGAGAGATGGAAGTGAATATCCTATAGGTAAAGTCTAAGTGGTGTGAAATGTGGGAAGAGATGCCTTGTAAGTCAAGTGATTTTTTCCCCAAAGGTATATTACTTCTCTGGATGATTGTACCTACCCAAGACACAAGAAAATCCAACTTGCAATGATATATGTTAGTATGGATTAGAAATTTAAGCTTGTTGTACCTAATTTGCAGCAATATATTATAGTTTATATCAGTAAATAAAACATCTAAATCAGCATACAAATATCTAAACTAGTCAAGCAAATCAACATCAAGATTAGCAATGAATATAGGCTGAAAAATGGCACTTTGAAGCTGAATAAAGCAAGTTGTTATAACATGTATATTTCTGCAGAAAATTGCAGCCTTATGGCTGTAGTTTTCAGTCACTTATATCAACAAATTACACCGTCAAAATATGCCAACAATTATCCCAAAAGATGCACCCTAGTTAGTAGAATAAATGAAAAAAATTTAGGAGCTAGTCTAGGGTTACTTCAAGAGTTATGGTTAGTAGTTTATCTAGCTTAGATTAGCCCTAATGGTTGTAGTTTAGGGTTTGTAACAACAATTAAAGTAGTGGGAGAGAGAGGACTCCCTAATAGGGGAATACACCTCTCAATGAGGCAAACCAACTCCAAGCAAGAGATCTTTCAAAAGATAAGAAAAAAATCACGTTTCCCAAGGAAATGATTTTATATCTCCAATGCAAAAATACATGACTAGTGCCTTTACTATTGAGTTAATGGAGTCAAATAAGAGAAAGAGATAGAGAATCTACCTCCTTGGGGGTGTAATCCCTTTTACTTTCCAAGGCAAGTTTCTCTAGCTAGGGTTTAAGCTAAGAGGGTGTATGCCCTTATACTTCTCTTAGAAAACCATTGTTTAACCAATAACATGAAGCATAAAATGATGAAGACTATGGTGGGGGTGTATGCCCTTATACTTCCCACCTAGCTCCTAGCACAACAATCCTTGACTTGAAAGAATGATAGCATAAGAGTAAAATACCATACCAAAATCAAGAAAGATGTTAAGATAATCCACCATAAAAGCTAGAAAGAATTCAACCAAGTCTAGCGCCTCACTCCTCCATAAACCATTCATCAAGACAGACATAAACAAGTGAAAAAGAGATAAATAGAGCCAAATATAGCGAAAATTTTAGACCATTACTTCTCACAATGAGGGAGAGTTATGTTCAAATGAGATCTTATGATCTCTTATTTATACAAAATGTCACCAAGGTGTCTTGTCCATAAATTAAGGATAAACCACAAGACTAGGGGTCAACAAGCCTAATCTTGCCCCCTTTAACAAAATAATATTAAACAATTCATTTAAAGTTTCACTTTTGCACAAATAAACCCTAATTTTACATGGATGTCTCCCCTTTAGGGGATGTTTTGCCACTTAGAAGAAGTCGTTAGTGTTGGGAAAGCACGGGTAGGCCTCCAAAGGCCACATGTCAAGCATCTAGACAATGTCAAGTGCAGGATGTCCTACTCATCCTTGTTCTCATGTGATCATAATCAAAACCAACTAATCTAGAAAAAGAAAATTTTGAAATTTTTCCAAAAACTTCTAAACTAAGCATGAAATTAATATGCAAGTAGAACAAAATGAAAATGAAATGCATCTAAATTAGTATGAGAAATCAAGATGAAAATGCAGGGAATCAAAATGAATTACCTACTTACCTGGGGCATGGGCCCTGAAGAATTCATGTGACCTAGATGTGAGGTTGGAGAAGAGATCCATCTACCGGTAGTGGCATCTTCCTCGCGTCTAATGTTGTCAAATAGTACCTTTCTTTGTCAGACTTATTCTTGATGATGTAAGGGCCAAGCCATGAGTTGTTATCTTTCTGGTCATATATGGGCTTTCCCTTTCTTTTGTACCACATGAGTACAAGACTTCCTTCATTGAAATCGATGCAAGGTGTATTATTATCGTGTGGATTCCTCCTGCATAAAGGTTATCTCAGATGGATCATACTCAATGGTCTTTGGGAGCACATCATAATCGCATTCGTTGGCATAATCATGACCATCAGGATCCATCATGTGTCTATCATATTTCTCTCAATTATATAGTATCTGAAAAGTGCCATCTCCCATAGGAATGTGTGCATGGGTGAGATCCATGCTAAGGAAACCCCCAAGAGCAGTAGACCAGCTCCTAGATAAGAGCATCCCCCAAGCATCTGGAATGTTGATCACTACTATGTCCATGAGAATGTTGATATGTGGAAAATCAATCAAGAAAACCTCAATGTCCTCACATACCCCGAGAACTTTGACTTTTTTGGAATCAATTCCACAAACATTTCCATAAGGTCTGTTTGTCTTCAAACCAAGTTGTTTCATTACCTTCAATGATATGGCATTTGTTGAGGCCCTTGAATCAAGCATGCAGTTGCTCAAGGGGAGGTATTTCATGCCCAATAAAAGATAGAAAGGAGAGTTTTTGTCCCTTCGCTGATCGATATACTCAATTGAATGTCATCTATAGGAGTTTGATTAGGAACCAACTCGCATATCAGCGGTGGAGGTGGTGGAGTCACCTTTTCTCCTAATGGAAGAGGAGTATTAGATTGTGATGGAGGGGCTGAAGCATTTTTTCTTCTGTAGGTTAGAATTTCTCCCATCTCTTTCTCGTATCCTTATGGCTTCATTGATCTGTTCTTGGGTAACCTGTTCATCATTGAAATTGAAAATCATGAAGTTTATATCATCAGGATACTCTTCGTCTCATCGGGGGCAATCATCTTCCCTATGGGTTTCTTGGCATGGGAGACACCAAGCTTCTATATCAACTATCCCAACATGTTTCAAATTATCTGCGGCCTTTTCCTCTTGTTGAGGTCTTGGTTTCAAACCAGTCACATCTCTTTGGTGTATGTAAAACTAAGGTCTGGGAGCAGATTGATTTCTTTCGACTGTAGTCATACAGTTCACAAGTTGATTCTACCCCTGAACAAACTGAGTATTCATTTGGTCTATCTTCTGAGTCAGGAGAGCAATCAAATCAGGAACGTTGTTGTTGAAAACCTTCATCCTTGATTATGTCTTGTTACGAGTGTACTGAAAAGGTTCTATTTTTGAATCAAGGAGATTCTATTCAATGTCGATACTGAACTCTTTAGTCTCTGCCAATGATGTGGGATTTTTATCTTTAATAATGTATCAAAACTTCCCCTCAAAAGTATTCATGTAAAGGAGATGAACTGATGATGTTCCAGGACGGTGATCTATTGGAATTTGATTGTACATCCTGCCAAATCTTGAAATCAAATCCTTTACTGTTTCATTCTCCTTTTTCTTTATTTGATTTAACTTAGTCCCAAGTGTCCCACCATCTTCTTTTCTCGACCATTTTCTCTTGAATAAGTTGGAAAAATCATCATAGGACGTGATATGAATATCAGGGAGTCCATTGAACCAATCAAGGGCTTCTTCAGTCAATAATGAAGCAAATAACCTCATGGACACATATTCATGATCAATACCTGCATTGAAGCCCCTAGAGGTCAAGTCTAAGTGGAGTGAAATGTGGGAAGATATGCCTTGTAAGTCAAGGGATTTTTTTCCCAAAGGTATAATACTTCTCTAGATGTTTGTACCTACTCAAGAGACGAGAAAATCCAACTTGCAATGATATATGTTAGTATGGATGAGAAAGTTAAGCTTGTTGTCCCCATGGAAGCCCGAGCTAAGCTTGTTCTCCCAAAACTGTCCACCAACTAGGTCCTGCAAAGACAAATGAGCATGCCCTCCAAGGATCTCAATTCATAACATCATGATAAGTGAATCCAATCAATAAATGAGCCATCTAAGAATGTGCATTAAAGATCACTATATCAAACAATTAAATGATCAAAGACACTATGAGACTTGTCAAGATTGAATATGGGAGGGTTGACGAGGTGTCATATTGGATAGATCTTTCCCGAGGTCAAGGAGAATTTCAAAGAGATCCCTCTCTAGGTTGTGTAAAGTGGACGAAGTGGTTGGGGTCAAGACTTAATCGGCATAGGGATCATGACATACAAGGGGTCGTAGTGTCTCATTCATGGGCTCCTTTATAGAGGGTGTGTGGTACCTTCGTCCGCAATGCACCTTTTCCAAGCCCATCAACTGCCTTTTATCTCTATTTCTTTGTATTTTCTTTCAATATAGCATAAGGAAAGGTTGAAGGTCACTGTCTTGGTGTAGTGACCGGATGATGGAAATGTCACCCACAAACACCTAGTGGAAATGAGAAGTATGGATCGTTATGAGGCCCCCTTTCTCCCAACCATGCAACTGAGATTCATTACCCTAGCTTGGTGACCATATGAAAGAATTGTCATACCACTAGATATTCATGGATGTGATAGGTCAGCTCATGATGAGACCTTCTATCCTTCAACTAACCTTTTTAGCATTCTTTATTATATTGTGGGTCCCCTTTACTCAAAGATAAGTGTTTCATTTCTTTTTTAGGTGATCCCTGAGAGAAGCATATGGAATTTTTATACAAGGATTTTATCTTTTACCCAACATCAACCCCTCTGGGCCTTCAACCCCTTCTTCCCATAGAATGAGGGACAACCCCTTCTTAGGTCAATACACCATAGAATCCCAAGAGATAAGGAAATGGAGGGAAATAATGATGGAAAGTGGTAAGTATGGTAGGGAATGGTACGATGGTTCTTTAAGGGAGTTCCTAGTAACAAACCCATCCCCAAGGAAGACCACTTACAAGGGTAGAATGTCAACCATCAAGGTGAAGCAGGGAAAAAGGCATAATGTCCAAGCATATATCATGAAATCTATAGAAATATAAGATACAAAATACTCAATTGGATTGAATATTGAAATGATGCTCACCGTAATACTGACTTGTACCTCATGGAGCAAGGCTCGTTGCCTTCCAAAAGCCAATTGATGTGGTGGATGCTATCTGAAAATATGTGACCATTTGTGTTGGTGATAAGTGTTTCCATTTGTGCAAAAGGGTACTGGTGGTCATGAATTCTCTAGACACTCCATATCTGCAACTCGAGGTCCTCGAGACATAATATCCTTAGTTTTCCACAAATTGGGGATAACACCTCCAAAGACACCTAGTAGACGAAGACAGAAGAATCATCCATCAGGTCATATTATCAAGAACAAAGATGCATGAGTTGAAACTAGAAGAAGAATTTGATCACCATAACAGTTTCCCCTAACACCACTGTCAACAATTGAGCCAAGAATTTTTGAAGAAGCAATCAAGTTTGATTTCTAGATCAAATCCATGGATGAAGAGTTAGATCAAATACAAAACAATGACACTTGGGAACTGGTTCCAAGGCCAAAGAACAAGAATGTGATCGATACAAACTGGGTCTTTAGAAACAAATTGAACGAAGATGGACATGTTACCAGGAATAAAGCAAGATTGGTATGTAAAGGATACGCTCAAGTTGAAGGTATATCCTTTGAAGAGACAATTGCCCCAATTTCCAGAATGGAAGCAATCAAATTGATCCTAGATTATGCATGCTCCAAGAATATTAAAGTGTATCAAATGGACGTGAAATCAGCCTTCCTAAACGAGGATCTAGAGGAAGAAGTCTACATTGAGAAACCAGAAGGATTTTAGTTGTCATAGAATGAAAATTATGTTTGCAAGCTAAAGAAGGCCTTGTATGGTCTTAAACATTCCCCCAGAGCATGGTATTCCAAACTAGAAATATACTTAGAGTAGCAAGGGTTCACGATAGGGAATGCAGACAACAACCTCTACATCAAGGTAAATCAAGATAGTATTTTTTTATTTGATGTTTATGTTGATGATATTATATTTGGTAGTGATGATGAAAGAATGAGCCACAAGTTTGAAAAGGATACACAAGATGAGTTCGAAATGTTAGTACTTGGAGAATTATCTTTCTTTTTGGGTCTTCAGATATGTCAAATCAATCAAGGCATTTTTATCTCTCAAACCAAGTATATCAGAGAAATGATAAAGAGTTTCAGAATGTAATATTGCAAACCAATCAGTACTCCTATGCAAACCAGTTGCAAGTTAAGTAAATATGATGATTCAAAAGTAGTACAGGTCAATGATTGACATCTTTCTTTATGTGATAACTTCTAGACCAAATTTGATGCGAGTTATTGGATAGGTAGCATGATTTCAAGCAGAACCAAAGGAATACCATGTTTTGGCAGTTAAGAGGATATTTAGATATCTCAAGGGTACAAAAGAGTTTGGCTTATGGTATCCAAAATGAAAGGATCTATCATGTATTTCCTACACAGATGCATATTGGGTAGGTTGCATTGATGATCAAAGAAGTACAAGTGGAGCATTTTTCTACTTGGGTGAGTGTTTAATATCTTGGTTAAACAAGAAACAATCATCAGTATCATTGTCTACAACCAAAGCAAAGTATATTGCAACAACAACATGGTGTAAAGAGGTCTTATGGATGAAACAAACATTGAAAGATATACAGGTTGAGTATGATGAGTCCATTCCAATATTTTGTGACAACACAAGCTCCAACAATATCTTAAATAATCCATTGATGCATTCGAAGAAAAAGCACATTTGGATCAAGTTTCATTTCCTACGGGAACATGTTGTAGAGAAGAACATTTCAGTTGAGTATGTTGGGACCAAAGAACATATTGCAAACATCTTTACAAAATCGCTTCCAAAGGAAGCCTTTGAGTATCTTCGCCATAAACTTGTCATAGTTTTTTCCCCTCAATTATTTTTTAATGATATTCTTATATGTAATATATTTACACGAGGAGGCACCGTGAAGAGGACATATGACATTTCATGTAGGGGGAGCCACCCCAGGGAGAGTTCAGTCAGGGGGAGTAGCCCCAGGGAGAGTTCAGTCAGGGGGAGCAGCCCTGATGGGAAATTACCGTTTC
Source organism: Picea sitchensis (assembly GCA_010110895.2). NCBI lineage: Eukaryota > Viridiplantae > Streptophyta > Pinopsida > Pinales > Pinaceae > Picea > Picea sitchensis. The sequence goes on along the minus strand of SNQJ01S0057887.1, from coordinate 2,912 downwards.
CATTGATGTGGGAGAGATTTATCAGATGCATGGAGAGACATTATAGAGGCATGATTCTAACGGGAGCGATGGTCATAGGGGGAGCATGACTGTCATGACTTTAGTATTGCATCAGAGTGTTTCCATCAATTCCAAAGGGGGATATTGTTGATTAATTGGGTTGGTTCTCATTAATGTCAACCCTTGAATCAAGTGTCGTAGCATATTCTGTTAGTCCCATAGGTATGGATAAGTATCCCAGGTTGTTTTGAGGAATAATGTAATGAAGATCAGTGAATTTGTAGGAAAGACTATCATAGATGGATAGTACATGTCATGTCATTTTCTGGTGATATGTGGTACGCCATGTAGTTCCTCATGGTTGAGAAGATATGGCATAGTGAAGTTGGAGAAACCTCACGAGTTATCTAGAATCCCCTAGAATGTCAAAGAAGTCAATTATTCTAGAATCTCCTAGAAGAGGTTTACTAGTCAAAGTTGTTGTAAGTAGGAGTTAATCATGAGTCAAGTTGTTGCAATAAGAAAATAATTAAAAATAAATTAGTTGCAACAAGAAGTGGTGACTTTACTATTTATGGTAAAGTGGTTTCAAGTGGGTAAAGTAGTTGAAAGTGGGTTATCCCTAAAATAGGGAAGTTGGGTAAGACAGTTAGAAGATAACCACTAAAGGAAGCTAATTGGAGAATATAAATAAGAGAGAAAGGGTCTCTCAATAGCACCTAATTTGAGCATATTGAATATCTATTTTGTGAAATGTTATGTGAAGGTATCATTGACAAATCTATATCAATGAGTATGAAGCAATGACAAAGTTGCAGGTTCGAACGGTCGATAATGTGGGTATTAAACTAGGGTTTTATTGAAGAAATCTGTAAGCTGCAGTACTAGAAGGGAGCGGACATCCGCGGGCCACGATAGGACAAAGAATGAATACACATAGGTTTATTGAATATAGAGAGCAGATTTGTTGCCAAAGCTGAAAAATAAGATTTGATCTATCATTAGTGACAAGTTGCAAAGATAAGAAATGGCTACAGAAGGGTGTGACAACATTCAGGTATGACATATCAAGCTACAGGATAAAAAAAAAAGGTATGTTACATGATAGGATATTTGTGATAGCTTGAGGTATGATCATATGAGGGTTAGTGGATGCCTTTGGGATATCATTGGTTGTTACCAGAATGACCAGTTTTGGAAATCTCAACCATATGCCCCTTGTTTTTCACTTTTTACATATTTTCCTCACGAGTCATCTAAATGACCCTATTCTGCACAAAAACCATATTTTATATTTTCGATATTCCTATTCATATGTTCAGAAATTATGTGGAAAGATGACTGCCAGAACTGCCAACAATTGTTGAATTTCACAAGTTAGGCAGCCACAATATCTACCTTATGTAATCATCAAAAAATGGGATATCAACCATTTTAGTGTAAGTATGCTATGAGAATCTCATATAGGGTATAAATGGCCAAATGCAGAAATATAAGTGATGAAGGGAATAAGGATGAAAGGGTAAGGTAAATGAAAAATGACTAAATGGCATCGTAAAATGTGCTATTTCCTAGGTCAAATAGATTGGCAAGTTTATTACTTAAATTTTTGGATCTACTAAGATCAAGTGTGGATCTAATGGATCTATTGGAACTAAATGTGGATATGCTCCCTTGTTGTGGAACTAGAGCTCATAGATTGAAGACGATGATGAAGGTGAAAATGCAAATTTGCGATCTGATCTACTTAGAGCAAGTGGATCTACATTTGAAGTAAAATAACTATAGATTTATTTATTTTTACTAAGTATCATTATGCAATGGCATGAGTGTGGCATATCACTCATCTAATATTTTTTTTCTATTCGTGTGTTGCACAGATCTAGTTTAGGACACCTCATATAGTTTTGACGAGGTAGACAATGACTCATAAAATGTAGTTATGTGATGTATATTTGGTGGGTGGATGCTTGTGGGAAGCATGGCATCTCTAGAGTGGACACCAAATAGTCTTTTGAAAATTGAGGGACTTCATATTAAATTTGGTGGACAGTGACATAGTGATTTGAGAAGTCACTGATCTACAAGTTTGTGTTGATCTTATTTTTAAATCATGAAGGATCCATCTACTCAACATGTTGAAATTCATGTCACTCTATTGGTGGTAAAATTGTGTGAAAGAAACCTGCATGCTATATGTGTTACCCATAGAAACCATCATCGCTCAATGTGTGAAACTGATGGAGTTCAGGAGTAGTCAAGATTCCATCGGTGGTTGAGATGAATACAAGATTACGAGAGGTGGAGAAGCATAGTTTGGTAGTAGGCATATAAATTCAATTAGTCATTGTTGTTGTGTTTTTCTTAATCTAGCAAGGAAAATTCTACATCTACTAAATGGATTGTGAAGGCATGAAAACTGACCTAAGGATTGTTGATTAAGGTTGGTTTTTATTGATGTCAACCCTTGAAGAAAGCCCTGTAGCACAAAGGTTGGGTATTGGACCCAAGATTGTTTGATGTAAATAGGACTCATTATTGTCTTGTCATGGTTGATAATAAGTAGAAATGGATTAACTCTAAATTGGTCCCCTTATGGTGAAATCCCTCACGGGAAGACACTTTGTGGATTGAGTTATCCTAGAAGTATGGTTAGAGAACCCATGCTTATTTGAGGAATAATGAGATGAACGCCAGTGAATTTTTTAGTGAAACTATACTATAGATAGTGCTTGTCATGCCATTTCCGGTGGTATGTGGAACGTCACATAACTCCTCACGATTAGAGAGTTATGGCCATGAGAAGTTGGAGAACCTAGGTTTGGGTAATGGACCCAATTTTGTTTGATGGATAACGGTATGATTTTTGATATATTTTTAGGTAATACTATTCTATATGGATAGTACATGTC
>SNQJ01S0057886.1:9984-27705 GCA_010110895.2 Picea sitchensis | reverse complement strand
TCAAATTTTACATCAAGTTTTAACAATGGCATTTCATGTTTATTCTTATGAACATTTTTCTTTCCACTAGATTTAGAACTTGAACTTGAAGAAGAAGGAGAAGAAGGAGGTGTTGATGGAGGTGAAGGAGGAATCTGAGGATGATCCTCTTCCTCTTCACTTTTTCCCTTTGAAAAATCACCCAAACCTGGTCGCTTCCGTTCCAAGTAATCTTCGTACAAAACTTTCACCATCTCCGACATAACAAGGTATGTTTTTCGTAACTCTTTCTCATCTTGAGAAATCCCTTCTTTCGATGCCATCTTCTCGCTGTGAGAAGCTCTTTTTCTCAATCCAATTAATGGATTCTCTGCAACAAGCTCGCCTTCACCACGCTGTAGCTTTTCCCTGGTTAACATGCAACTCAAATCCAAACGTCAACTAGCTCTGATACCACTTGATCCGTCGGATCTTTTAATGACTTATGGTTGAGTTTTAATTTTGCATACATTAATTAACCATTTGAGAAAATTAGTGAAGGAATGAGGAAAGAAGAGGAATTATAACAGCCATATACACATATGTAGATCTGAAATGAAATAATAAACAACAAACCATAACACACAGATTGATAACGGAGTTCGGCACAACTTTGCCTACGTCTCCGGGCCTTTTTCTCTGTGGGAAAGGCTTCTTTATTTCTGTTCAAATTCTCAAAAGTACATCGATGCAATGCCAAATGGCTACAAGACTCATCTGGTCATGTTCTTCCATATCTCTAGAACCATGCAAAGAAAATGGCACGCAAAACGGACGTCCAGAGCTCCCAGAAATGGTCTGATAGCGTCTCCTCCTCAAAAGCTTCTCTGTCTCAAACTGGCTTTGGCTTGGCTTCTCTTCAGCATAACTCTGCTTTGAATGCCCCCTATGGCCTCAAACAAGCCTGGGTTATATAGCTAGGAAGTTGGTTGCTCATCTCCAACTTCCTCCCAAAATTTAGGCTCCAAAACTACCCAATAACTCCCAAAAACCATTAAAAATAGACTTAACTACCATTAAAACATGAATTCTCTTTATAATAAGATGCACCATGACGAGACGATCGAGAAAGAATAGGTGAATTAGGAATAGGTGATTCAGGGTTTATCCAGATTATGGGAGTGGATTGGGCCACTGGCTTGAGGAACATACCTTCAACAAAGTCGTAATATTCCTACCTTAAACTCTCATACCTTTGCAAGAATCTCAAAAGTTTTACAAAACTCTAGTAAGTTCCATTTTAAAAAAGTTGATTTGAATTTGAATAGACAGAGGAATGTCTAATTTAGGCAGTCAATCCATTAGTAGTATATCCTATTGCATTTCCACCAGAATCATGAGGAAAAGGAATCAACCATAAGGGCATATATGGTAATTTAGCACATCTTCCTCGTTGTGACTTTATGCACCACCTGGTTTTGATATTTTACCAGGTCTTTCACCAACAACATTCCTTCCAATTATAGATAAAGATCCATATGAAGATAAAGGGAAAGATCAGGAATGAGAAGAAACATAAACATGAAAGTAAGCATCTGATTAGTAAACATAAGCGTAGGTAGAAGCAATGGTCAATGTTCATGCACAACAAGAAACTGAGTAGTCAAAGAAGCAAAAGAGGCAAGGGCACATCCCCTACCTATACCGCATATCCAGTTGCACCATAAACATGCCACATACCCCATCACTATATTTAGTCCACTTCCATGGTCGTTTTTGTATTTTGCAATTTCCTTTGTTGCATGACTGGTATCTTCCTGTTCCTGTTTCATTGATGTGTGGATTGTTTTTTCCAAAGACAGTGGTGTGTTTCTTTCTAGTTTATAGACCCATATCCTTTTTTCATGGATAGGGGGTCAATTTCTTGAAAATTCTATAATCTAATTATAATTAGTTTAATGTTTTATGGAAACATAAAGTAAATTATTTACTTTTTACTCCTCAGAAATTGCATAGTTTTATAACATAATAATATACTTTGTTTAAAAAAAACAATTAATTCTTTGAAAATTTATATTATAATTATAATTATAATTAGCTTAATGAATTAAAATTCCTTTTTCAAGTGCATTGATACTTTAGAAGATTTGTTTTTTCTTATTGCAATATTATCTCCATACAAAGCTATAGAAATAGGGAGTTCAATGGTACACAATTAGGCAAATCTGGTTAAATATTTGTAAGATTGTAACATGAAATGGGGGTTGTAATGAATTGAAGCTATAGAAATGAGGGAGTTCAATGGCACACAATTAGGCAAATGTGCTTAAATATTTGTAAGATTGTAACATGGAATGGGGATATTAATAATTTTATTTGCTATGTAAATGAAACAATGAAGGAACGAGAGAACTTAGGATGATCAATTTACTATAGTCTATTCCTTTATGATTTTTAATTTTAAAATGGAAAACAGCTATCAAGCTGGAGATTTTCTGCCAAACTTGGCAAGGACTTGTTGCTCGCAACTCCTCTTGTTTAAATCTGTTATCATTATTTTATTGTTATCATTATTTTATTGGTATAGTTGAATTAAGTCCATATGCTTATTAAATATTATTCGTTGAGTTCGTACTCACACAATGCTTATTAAACAGTATTGGTTCAGTTCGTACGTACACAATGATTCAAAGTTACAAATTTGTGTGCATGTCAACTTATATAAAGGACTAATAAACATGTGTTCCAAATCATTATTTTTTTTTATGGTTTTATATATCTCTCGATATTATGTTTTGTGATTCTATGCCAAGCAAGTCCCTAGAAGGGGGGCGTTACATCTTAGTCAAAGCAGTGCTTGAGGGGCTAGTTGTTTATTGGATGACTCTTGAGCGTATTCCAAATAAAATCATTGTTATTCTTCGAAGACTTGCTTGCAATTTCTTATGGAATGATAGGATTGACAAACATCGCTTTCACCTATGCAAGTGGCAGTCTCTCTTCATCCCCCGTAAGGATGGAGGCTGGGGACTAAAGAACCCGTCTATCTTCAACTCGGCTCTTCTGGCCTGCTCCTTCTGGAGAGGTGTTACCCTCAGAAGCATTTGGTAGAAAGTCATTTTTGCAAAGTACCTTGGCAGCCTTTCCCTTACACACTGGTTAAGAAGGCCTTCTCTAGAGTTGAAACGGGCTTCCCATTTTTGGAAAGAATTGATCTCTTCTTCCCCGGTGGTGCTTCACTGGCTTCGTTGGAAGCCCGGTACAGGTTCTGAGATCCTTCTCGGTAGGGACAAGATTCTTGGACTGGAGAATCTCTCCATCCTCTCGCCTTTGCTCAGATCTCAGCTTGAAAGTAAAAGTCTCCACTGTCTTGCACAGGTTAAGGTGGCTGCAAACAATGGTTTTCTCCAGGACAGCTGGTGCACTAGCAGCGCTCTTCGGCTTCCTCAACCGATTGCAAGGGAGTGGGATTCATATACTAGAGCTCTGAAAGCGGCTGGAATCTCGCTAGTCGATTTCCCTGATTCTCTACTGTGGGCTGGGGGGATGGTTCTGGTATCTTGACAGTAAGTAATGCCTATGTGGATCTCCACCAAACGGTTCACTGTAATCAAGCGAGCCCGCTGCTTCTTTCTCTTTGGAATTGGCCCATTCCACTTAAATTAAAATTTTTTGTTTGGCTTTGCTTTAAGAACAGACCGCTCACCTGGGAGGCGATCCAAAGAAGAGGCTGGCAGGGCCCTGGCCGCTGCCCTCTTTGCTCCTCAGCCTCTGAAGATTTAAATCACCTTCTAATCCATTGTGAATTCACTGTGAATGTTTGGACGTGCTTACTACAATGTATGTCTCTTACCTTGGTCTGGAAGGGCGATTCTGTCCTTGAGTGTTTTGCAGATTGGCATAAAAACAAATCGGCCCCTATCTCCCTGGCTGCCAAAGTCTGTTGGTGGATCTGGATTGAAAGAAACCTGACTATTTTCGAGGGACGGCCTCCCTCTTGTCAAGCAGTCATCCACAAAATTCTCTCAAACTTCAATTGGCAGCCGACCTCCCAAAAGGTGTTTCAAAACAGAGTTGTTGATTTCCAGGGGACGGATGGAACTATTCTCGTTTTCTTTGATGGTGCTGCTCTCTCCAGCGGTCTCTGTTGTGGGGCAGGAGGAACTTTCAGAGCCCATCAGTCAAGGACTACAAGTTGGTTTCTAAATTGCAGAGATGGAACTAATAATAAAGCAGAGCTCTTGGGTTTATGGGTCACACTTTCACTTGCAAATTTTTGGTCCTTAAACCATATCCGTGTTTTGGGAGATTCAAAACTTGTCATAGACTGGATTAATCAAAACAATGAGCTCAATTCTGTCCACTTAGAAGGCTGGAAACTGAAAACGAGGATGCTGGCGAAAAAATTCTCCGACATACAGTTCTGCCATATTCCCAGGGTTCATAATGGGGCTGCTGATGCTCTATCAAAGAGGGCACTAAGTGCTGTGGTTGGTAGGCTCTCTGTCTACCATTGTGATAATGATTTTGAAAGTCCAGTTACCTCCTATAATCTCTTCGAAGGAGATTGATGACACCTTTAGTCTTGTTGTTATACTATTTCAGTATGATGCCATAGTTTTCTCAGTTGGGAGTTGATTGAAATAGCTCTCGGATCAAATCCAACAACGCAGACTTTATCTCCATCCTCCAGCGATATGGAAGTCTCGGTATCCTGGGCGTTTTTTTGTTTTTGACTGTGATTGCCCCTACAGTTTAGTATCATAGTTCGCACAATTGGGAGGGTATAGATATGGCTCTCTGATTCGAATCATTGAAGCGGTTTCTTCGCCAACCTCCAGCGATTTGGGCGACTTCTGCATTCTGGGAGTTTGTTTTTGTTATTGACAGTGGAGACAGTTTTTATTTTGCATGGGAACAGTTTCATTTGTTTTGTCTGGATTACGATCGCTATAGCTGTAGCTTTAGTATGTAAAGGAATTATACTTAATATAAATTCGAGTGAATTTTTACATGGAAAAAAAAGTCCCGAGAATGTGAAAAAGTACTTTAAATAAGTTATAAGTTTGAAATGTAGAATATTAGGGTCGTGTCTTCTATGTGCATATATATATTACGTGTATAGTTACTTTAGGTACATAATTCTTTGCAAATGAACCAAGTATATAAGTATTTTAATTTATTTATAATTTCATTTTGTATAATAAAAAAATCTTATTACATAATTAGAGGTTTAAAAATGTTTATATGGTTAATTTTGCAAATCAATGCTTTAGACATGAATAGACATTGTAATATAATTTGTAATGGTGAAAAAGATTCTGTGTGAGTTGAAAAAATGTAGTCATTCCAATCCATTTAGTTTTCATGCTATATAGGACAATTTTTATAGGTGTCCCTCAATGCCATTTAGGAGCGAGTAGCAACTTGGGATATAATGAAAATTGGATATCAAATCGATGAGATGTTGGTTTCATTGGATTTCCAACAAAATAACTACACTAGGGGATCCCTTCATTTACTAGTCACATGACTTGGCATGTGTTTTTTCAAATGTCTTATTGATCTAAGGTTTTGTTATGTGGGATGCAATGCAAAAGCTCATGTTGGGGTGTTAACTCTGTGAATCACTAGATCCTACATTGATGAAGGGAATGTTGGGACCTAGAATGGAAAATAACACATGTGTGAGGAGATAAAATGTAGTTCTTTTGAACAATTTGGTTTTTATGCCCCTAGGACCATTTTTATAGCTATTGTTGAATGCCATTTGGATGTGAGTTGCAACTTGCGATATAGTGGAAATTGAGTATCAAATTAATGAGCCATCAGTTTTGTTGGATTCTAGAAAGAATAATTACATTGGTGACATTATTTCTTTAACGGTCACATGGCATAGCAGACACATTTCAATGATTTCCATGTCCACAGATGCTAGAAAAATTTCATGTTGGGAATTCATATTCATAAATCACTACTGTTTCTATTTGTAATAATTAAACACGTGTGTGAGGTGAGAGGATGCATTTTTTCTTATCCATTTAGTTTTGTGCCTCTAATATTGTTTTTGATGTATACGTGAAACCCATTTGGATATGAATTGCAACTCATGATAACATGGATGTTGGGCATTATATCAACATGATGTCATTCCTATTAGGTTTTAGACATTATAATTACATTATAGGCCCCCCTTACTCCTCCAATCACATGCCTCTTCATGTATCCTTTTGAACAACTTAAGGAAGAAGGGTCTTGTTGAATGGGATGCAATGTAAAATTTCATGTTGGGGGGACAACTTTTTTCAAATCACTAACATGGACATTAAAAAAGGTGTATTAGAGTTTATGACAGAAACATACATGTGTGTGGGGTGATAGAATGTGATTTTTTGATCCATTTGTTTTTTATGCCCCTAGGAACATTTTTTCACATCTTTGAATGCCACTTGGATGCAAGTTACAACTTGCAATATAATGGAAACCACACATCAAATTGATGGAATTTCATTATCATTGGATTTTGGGTATTATAATTACGTTAGAGAACGATTCTTTCACTATTGATATCATCTAACATGTTCCTTTTCATATGACTTTCAGATCCAAGACTTTTTTTAGTGGGATGAAATGCAAAATTTTGCACTAGGGAATCAACTTATCAAATCACTACCTCAAGAAATGAAACATGACATGTTTTTTATTTAGAATGGAAAAATATAAAAGGTGATGAAATGTATTTTTGTTGATCCATTTCATTTATATTCCCTTGGGACCATTTTTGTAGGTGTTCTTATCTTCTATATGCAAGTTGGAAATCATGATAAATGGAAATCCGTTATTGAATTAAGAATTCATTGGTTCCATTAGATTTTGGAAATAATAATTAAAATTGGGTTACCCTTCCTCCACTATTCAGATTTTCTTCATGTATTTGTTTTAATGATTTTTGGATCCAGGTTTCCATTCAGTGGGATGTAATGTAAATGTTCATGTTGGGGGATCATCTTCAAAATTCACTTTCTTGAACATTTTTATAGGTCGTGTTGTTGTTATCTGGAATGGAAAAATACACGTGTATGGGGAAATACAATGTACTTTTACTAATCTGTTTTTTTTTATGACCTTGGGATTATTTTTATAGGTTTCCTTATATTCCATTTGTATCTGAGTTGTAAATTAACATAAAATGGAAATTATATGTTATATCAATGATCCATTAGTTTCATCAAATTATAGAAAACATAATTATGCTAGGGGTTCCCTTCCTCCGCTAGTCATGTCGCTTAGCATGTGTTTTTCACATGACATTTAGATCTAGGGTTTCTTTAAGTGGGATGTAATGAAAAAGTTTTCATTGTGGGCTCAACTTCATAAATCACCACCTTAAACATTGATGGAGTTCATGTTGGTATTTGGAATGGAAAAATACATGTTTTAAGGTAATGAACAACATTTTTCCGATTTATTTGTATTTTATGCCTGAGAGACCATTTTTGCATGTGTCCCTCAATGCCATTGATGCAAGTTGAAACTCATAATAACATGGAAATAATATTTTAGATCAATAAGTATTTGGTTCCTTTTGATTTTGGATATCATAATTACACTATGAAAACCCTTCCTCCACTAGTCACACTCCTTGTTATGTGTTTTTTTAAACAAGTTTTGAATCTAGGATTTTGTTTCCTCCACTAGTCACACTCCTTGTTATGTGTTTTTTTAAACAATTTTTGAATCTAGGATTTTGTTTAGTGAGGTAGTATAATTGGTGGAACTAAAACAACAATTGCAACAAGTTCAAGTTCCATACAAAATAACTTAAATGTGAAAAAATAAAATTTCAAATAATCTTAAACATAAGAAAATTTAGAGCATGTCATGGTGGTGTCTAAAAACACTAGTATTTTTAATTATGGATTCATGATATAATTGGAAAACAAAAATGGTAATATCCTTAATATTATCAAACATTATATTGAAAAGTAGTAATGTGAATGTATGGAATTTAATTTTCATTGAACAACATAATGAAATTTCAAATTATCTCAAGACATAAAAGAATTTAGAGTATGTCATGGTGGTGTATATTCTTAATCATGCCTTCCTATGCTTTAAATTGTTTTCATACTTGGAAAAAAAACCAAAATTGTTAATATCCTTGATATCATCAAACATTACATAATATCATCAAACATTACATTGAAAACTACTAATTTGAATGTATACAATTAATATCCTTATTATCATCAAGGATTACATTGAAAACTACTAATTTGAATGGATAAAATTGAATTTTCATTGAATGATGCAATGAAATTTTAAATTTCATATTATCTCAAGCATAAAATAATTTATAGCATGTCATGGTGGTTTCTAAAAAGAATAGTATTTTTAATCTTGTTTGTATAATTGGACAAAAAAAAATGGTAATATCCTTAATATCATCAACTATTACATTGAAAAGTAGTAATTTGAATGTATGAAATTGAATTTTCATGGAAAGAAATAAAAATAAATTTTTTAATTAACATGTTTCATATTCACTAAATACTTAATGTATAAGAACAAGTTAAACAACATGGAAGATAAGAGGCTTCCTAAAATTGCTTCAAAATCTAGTCGTAAGAACCTTCGACTCAAGCAAGGATGACATAAATATGCCCAGTCTTGGCTAAGCTATTGAGAATCATGGAAAACACCATTTTGCATAATAAGTATACTATTAAAAAAATTATTAAATCAAAATTTAAGGAGAGAATGTGGTGTGATAAAGAGTTATAGGAAGAAATAAAATTAAGGTATTATAAGGATGTAATCAACCTAAATCTATAAGATGAAAATTATCTCTCTGTTCTAACAAGTGTAAAAAATAATAAGCATTTCTAAGATAAGAAAAAAATCTCACGAGCTCCATAGTGAAACAGGTCGTTGGCCAATTCCTAAAATTCCATAGGAAGAAAGAATGTGTCACCTTTGCGACACTAAGAAGGTTGAAGATGAAAATCACTTTCTCTTAGAATGTCCAGCTTATACCCAAATTAGATCTCAATTTCAGAATATTTGTCGCACTACCAACCCTCCTAACCTTTTCACTCAACAAAACTATGGTGATCTTGGAAATCTTCTCTTAATGTTTTTCGACCACAGAAAAGAAATTCTAAAGAATTGTAGGTAATCCCTTACCCTCTTAAGGCCTAATAGACCAATTATCTCATCGTCATCATCATCATCATCATCAAAAACCCTCTTAAGGTCATCGTCGTCGTCATCATCATCATCATCAAATATTGTTATTATGTTATGTGATCATAAATAAGATTATGCTTATACTAAATTTTATAACTTTTATTCTAAAATATTAAAATTTAGTATAAGCATAATCTTATGTATTAATATAATTAATAAATAATCTTTTTTTTTTCATGCGGAAAAAATAGTTCCATTGTTATTCTATTAAAATCAAGTGAAACTTTCTATTACATATGGATCATAAGAGTAATGTTCTCTTTTGAAATCAAAATAGGACTATAGACAGTTCTTTTTCTATCCCAGATTTTAACATGTATTAAAATATCTGCAAAATACATATAGTGACAATTTCAAAAATATCAAAATAGGGTACATATATAGTGTTCCAACTTAGAAAATATAGAGTTTATCTACATAGACAGGATATCCATCAACAAGTTCTTCATAATAGAGCCAGCCAATATCTTCTTGTAAGGCCTTCTTGGATAGGATGTCAGCTTCTTTGTTGAACTATCCGTGAACGTGCATAAATTTGATAGATTCAAATTGGTCATTTAGTATTCCTATCTTGTCCTTCCAGGAAGTGAGATATATCAGATTCAAACTGGATTTTGAATTTATCCAATAAATAGTGACCTTTGAATCTCCAACAACCATCATCTTTTTAATGGAGAGTCTTGTAGAGAGTAATAATAATCCCCATAAACCCAAGATTTCAACTTTAATATTATTTCCATTGCCTCCTGCAAAATAATCTTTGACTATGTGATCTGAAGTGATTTTCAAGTAGACCCTAATGGCACATACATTGTCATCAATTCCTCCATCAAAAAAAACAATTGGGGTATCATAAAAAAATATTGGGTTTAAAATATATTTCAATCTGACCTCTTCTTCTCTTTCTGTGTAATCTTTGATTGAAAGGATAATTTTAGTGAATATCATAGGGTCCTGTCTATTCCAATTTTCAAATAAAATTTTATTCTTGAATTTCCATATGCCCCATATTACCAAGAAAGGTATATGTCTCAATTTTGGAAATTGTAAAAACGAGAGCTTCAAGTTTTCCTCTATGGAGGTACAATTCCAATCACCCTCAATCTTTAGATATTTCATAACTTTAGAACATATTTTTTGTGTTATGAAACAATCCACAAATAGATGATTTTTCGATTCTTCGTCTCTTAAACAGAGACTACAAACAAATGGACCAATACCTCCTCTTTTTCTATAATTCAAACCAAAGAGAATGCAATCCTTCAAACACAACCACATAAAGAAAATAATCTTAACTTGTATGTTAAATTTACAGATAGCTTTGAACCACCATCTTCTTTCTTCCAAAAAGTTTAAGAAAGAAATGGATTGATAAGCTAAGTTTGCAGTAACCTCACCTATCCATCTGTTCCATGTCAAAATAATCTTATCGTTTTAATTTTTCAAATGAATACCACTACTCTTTAAGATTGTAACAAAATTTTCCTATTCTGTTTTAATTTCACCTGATAGTCCAAGCTGATTGGACTCGTACCATCTTTGATTTGATCCAGTTTCATCAGGTACAATTTCTTGTGCTATATAATGTAACATTTCGCTCTTGTATGCACTGAGCAGACTTATTATTTGAGGACACTTTCATGTAAGTGATCTGGTTCTTTATACGATTGGTTGTTTTGATTATGATTAAGATATATTGTGGATTTGATGATATGTTATTTTTGTTGTATTTACATCGATAGGTGTTATTGACTGGGTTCTCCTGTGTGTGTAGGACTCTGGCCGTTTAAGGATGTTGAGGCATCAATGAAACTCTGTGGATTCTGGATTGAGTTAGGGAGTGGACTGTTAGGGTTTGAATGTTTTTGATGTGACATATGTACATATGAATATATATTATGATGTTGATTGTTATTGTTGACATGATTCGTTGATGGATGTAGGCTCACGATAGCTTGTCGATCAGACTCACATTTGGAGTAAAGGGGTCACACACGACAACCAAATACATTAAGGGAGAGGTGTGGTAGTAGCCTTGCCACAACCTACTAGCACTCCTGTCATGGATGGAACTGTAGGTTAATGATTTCCTAGTTCGAGAGACCCGCGATACCATGAGGGCAGACTGTCACAGTCACTCACGATTATTCTAAGGGGTGTGCAATAAGGCAGGTTCCTTATTCCTTAGAGGCCCTTAGTCTCCCACAATATTACCTAACTAAGTATTGAATCCATGGGTTTTACGTCTACCAAATTCAATGAAGAGGCGAGTGGCACCCTTGGAGCACGTAGTGCATCTTGAAGGGCATGTTGCGCAAATAAAACAGAAAGAGGCGAGTGGGACCCTTGGAGCACACAGTGCATCCTGAAGGGAACGTCAAGATTTTAGTTGTGGTAAGTTAATAAACGTAGTTCCTAGAAAACTATGCCTCCTTAGGACCTGGTTAGCCTTAAAATAGATGATGGTATGAGTAAAGTTTATTAACTAAAGTTCCCTTAAAATTTGTCGTCCATCCTAGTGAAATTGAAATTGAGGTCTAAGTAGAACATCTGAACACAGGAAAACTAAATAGACATGTAACAAGAAAGGGGGTAAGAAATTCAAACTTTAATTATTAAAGTAAAAATTATAATGGAGGATTAAATTTATTAAAAGGGTAAATGGTTTTTTTTGTCAACAATTGCTAAATCTGATTTTTAGTTAAAAAGAAAAATGGGGAAACTTAACGAAAAATGGAAACTTAAAGGAAAAGGGAAACTTAAAGAAAAGGGGAAACTTGAAGAAAAGGGGAAACTTAAAGAAAAAGGTGAATGTCTAAGTTAGTAAGGAATCTAGCCTTTGGAACTTTCTATTTATGAACTCAACTAGGATTTAAGTAAGGTGTAAGTCATTTAAGAATTGTAAGGGAATAATGGGACACCCATGAGCGTTTTTAGGAATATTTTTAGGTGGGTGAGGAAAATAGGCAAAATTATTTAATTAATAATTTGTTTTTTGGGTGTAACTAGGGGATCGGGTGACATGTGTATGGGGGAGGTTTTTCGTAATTAATAAAGGAAAAAGGAATCTATTGAGGGTTTGGGAAACTAATCACTTGAAAACTCTATAAAAAGGATGGTAGAGGAGAAGTATAGATCACATCTAGCTTGCATAACGTTACGCTTCCGAAATTTTATCTTGACTGAATTTTCTCTTGTGGGAGTTGGGATACCCATCTCGGGTAACGAGTGGTAGCTCGACCTTGTGAGGTGATATGGGAGCTATCACTCTCTGGTATTGAGTGTGTGGCCCCATTGTAGCTTGGGGGGCTCAGGGGGAAGAAGAATAACCCTAGCGTTGGTTGAGAGGTACTAGTGAGGTCTCATCGGTCGACAAGCAGGATGTGGATGGAGTGAACGTGCGGGACAACGTCTACGGGATCATCACCTTCAGAGTCGGTACGTACATTCAAATTTTGTTATATTTCAGTCAAATTATCCTCTATATGAGATTATAATGATGATGAAGCAACCGATTCATTTCCAGTTGACGTTATTTTGTCTGTTCATGGTAATGCTTTGAATCTAATCTTTTATTCAGTTTGTATTTGTATTCTTTAGTTAACTATAGTAAAGAAGTGATATTATTATTCAATTTTTGTTTATGTTCAGTTAAGTATAGTTGAGAATTGATTATATCATTTTTTTTGTGATTGATTAGTATCAGAATTCTGAGACACTCTTAAGCTTAATATACAGTTGATTCCTTCACAGATTTGAGGAGTGGATCCATACCTTTTAGTAAGTTTTTGATAATGAATGTTTTATGGGAAAAAAGGTATTGAAAACCGATCATCCCTCCAAAACAGTTTTAATCTACAAATTCTGAGTACAAAGAACAATATCGCTATTTTCGTAACTCTATTTCTAGGGCATTGCATTTCAAGAGAAAACCAAACGACTACTCAACGTCAACGCACACTCTGTAACTCCTCTAAGAATAATTTTCTTAACTCTTAATGAAATCCCAAACTATAACTCGATTTACACAATAGTTAGTTGCCACCTTAAAATTCATTTAACTGCAAAGGGTCAAGAATAGATATCTCCCATTGGTTCCACTTGTCCTATGATTTCTTGCTTTTATGTCTAGGTGGATGGCACCTGGAGCCATAAGACACCTTAACGTATTGATTGATGTTCGACCTCAGGCTCACTTCGTTGCATCCAAAAATAATTAATCCCTTGCAACATGATATTTATGTCCAAAAATTATATCACTGCATTTGCTCTTCTTTTATGTTTTAGCAATACATAGTCTAACTTTCAAGCTTTACCAATACATAGTCATTTGTGGGCGTGGTATCAGAATGGGAGAGAAATAAATAGTTTTTTGGTACTAGCAGGCCTCGACCATTACTAATATTTCATATAGTTCAATCTCACATGGCAATTCTCAGGAGAAACTCGTAATCTCGTCATCGTAATCGAGCAGAAAGTTTAATATGGAAACCTAGTTTCACATGAGGAGTCTCAGTTTACCGTGTAAAAGTGGCCAACATGGAAAACGAAAACCAAGCTACAATGAGATGATTTAGAATACGAAGATAAAATGAGTCCACCAAAACATGATGTTGAGTTGGCCGAGATAAGACGAGGAAGAGATGAACCAACCCAACTATACGTCATTATGATTTATGCTAGAGGAATTTTCAAGGGAAATCCGTGGAAACATTTTCTTGTCAAACCGTCCTTTTGTCATGAAATTAAGTTGGAGTGGGCCAAATCAAGAGCAATATTCCCTCCCAGTTACTTTTCAGCCTTGTAGTCGCCTTAGTTCTTCAACAGCCAGGTAGCAACGATGAGTGCAAAATTCATGGCAAGGACTGTTGAATAAAAATCCCCCTTCGTAATTCCAACAAATTCGATTCGAAGGGATTCTGGCCTTGGCGCTACTGTAGCCACCGTTCGGCTGGGATTGGCATGTGTATCAGCTTTGGCGCACGAATCTCAGGTTCTCTCTGACTATCAGTTATGTTAGGGACTAGATTAGTTATGGATTGTTGTTTTATAAATTTTTAACCAGTTTGATTGCATCCAGTGTGTTTCAAATTTTCCACTGAATAAGAAAAGAAATTGGCATCTTTCTTTATTTTCTTATATCATTTCTAGATACAAATTGCTTTTCATGTGAACGCAGAGTATAGTGTGGTGTAACTATGCCTGTAAAAATTTATTGGCCAAGCAGTGGCTCTCTTGACTTATGTTCTGCTATTTTTTAGCATGTCAACAATGGTTCCTTTGCTGGGTGAATTTCTACTTTACTGACAGATGACCCTCTAATTAGTTCAAATCCGTATTTAATATTTAAATATTTCCTTGGTTGAGAATCACACTTTACTCACCGTTGGTGAATGTAAATTTTATAAATTCGAGAATCTTAGTTTACTTACGCCCAGATTTTTATATCCTTTAAAGGATTACTAGAGATTTTAATGTAGTACAGAACGATTTAAATAACTACACATAGATTTCATTAATCACACAAAGATTTCTAAATGTTTAGGGGTTAGCGCTGGGAGTTTTGGTAATTTAGGATTACTTTGTGTCATGACTTGGGCAGTTGAAATTATGGCAGGGGACCTACTATTGTGGTCATCCCATTTGATCAGTTTCTTGTTTTAGAATTAAGGTATTATTATGAACAGTGTGATTATCGCTCACTATAACTTGATATTTACAAGAGTTTAGAAATTCTTTAGGTTGCTACTGTCATAATGGTTTACTTTTGTTAATGACATTGCATATTTACTTTTATTAATGATATTGCATATTTACTTTTATTAGTGTTATTGCATATTTAATTTTATTAATGTTATCACATGTGTTATCCCATATTTACTTTTATGAATGTGTTATGTATATTTACTTTTATTAATGATACTACATATTTACTTTTATTTAATATTATCGCATATTTACTTTTATTAATGTGTTATCGCATATTTACTTTTACTGTAAGGTATGACAATTAAGTTTGGGGGTTCTTGGCATTTGGGTGATTGTGTCTTGAGTTTAAGTATTCATGACTGTTTAAGTTTGTGCCTTAGTTACAATCGCGTTGTCACATGATGACAACATGATTCCTTATGACGAGATCAAGGCGCGCTCGAGCAATAGGCGCGTATGATAACCTGGATTTGAGTCTTGTGCTTCCCGGTGTCGGTGTGGTTGTTCACTGTAATTGATGTTGTCCTTGATTTTGTAACGTTTTAATGTGATTGGGTTCTTGCTCGTCGTAAGGGTTCTAGTTATTGGTCATAGAATTTGTTGTGTTTGGATTGATTGATGTTGTCTTTTAACTTAGTAGGTGTGATCTTGCATGTGTCGGCAGGGATGTAGACACCTCCTTGTTCCTAAGAACAGTCGCCAGCCTTGAGACCTTGAATGGTCAAAATCAATGGGAACCTGGGCTTGACTGTTTCTTATGTGTCCTGGAGGTCCTAACCATTCCAGGGTAGGATGGGTGGGTAGTCGTTTTATTTTTCATCTGATTGAATGTCATATGTTGTTTCCCATTGCATGATGTGCTAGTATGATAGATCGTTATGTTCCTTGTTGCATGATTTGCATGCATTGTGTTTGTTGTCATGTTGTGATGTTTGGATGTATGGGCGTTATTAATTTCCTACACAAAAACAAATGTACGGGTTTTGTGTCACATGTTGTTGTAACGATTGGGGTCATTACATAGAAAAAATGCTTGAATTATTCAAGAATTATATTAGTGGTACTAGCAGTTTAAAAGAGGAGTTACAGCCAATAAAAGGATAAAATCCTAAAATAACTCGATTACCAGAACCAATCTCCCAGGAGAGCCATCTTTTGATGATCGGGAAGGAACACATACAATTCTTCCAAATGATAGAAGCTCCTTGGAATTTGTGATCTTCTCTTCAAAGCCAAGAAATTATATCTACTCCTTTTAAGTATTTCTTGTTTAGTATTGTATTCCATATTCCTTTTCCAAATAATCCTCTCCATCAAGACTTAGTAGCCAATGATTGAGCAAACCAAGAGATATTCTTAATGCCCCATCCTCCATAATCTTTTGGCTTGACAATATTTTTCCATTTTGAAAGGTGGTATCCTATGCTTGTTTTTCCCTTCTTTCAAGATGACGTTTGAAATAATAATTTGAATACGGTGGAGAATGGATGAGGGAAGATTAACAGGACTAAGCCAATATACAAGAATAATCTGTAGTACAACTTTGGCTAATGTTATTCTGCCTCCTAAAGAAACCCAACAAAAAGCCCAGTTCCCAATCCTTTTTTCAATCTTTTGAATTAACCAAATACATTCATTCACCTTATAGTTGTTTGGTTTAAGGAAAAAACATAAATATTTCATTCCTTGATCAAGGTTCACAATTTGAATATTAAAATCCGAAGACAAACTATGCTTCAATTTGTCATCTATGTTTTGAACAAGAAAACATGACTTTTGGTAGTTTACTACCATCCCAAAGCAAAAACATAAGTTAGTTAGGATACTTTTAAAAGTCATCCAATATTCAAGCTTTCCATCTCCTAGGATGATGATCCAGGTGGATATCAGTGGCCACCCACCTTTTCCAACTGGCTCAAAATAGTTTTCTCGCAATTTTGGTAATTTACTATTTTTAGCAGTTTTTCGGGTCCTGAACTTCCGGAGCCGTTTTGAGGCCCTAAACGACATTTTTTGGAAAAACAAGGAGCAACATGGATCAATGATTGTTTTTTATCACACAAAATTTGTAGTTCTCGTATATATCTTTCTAACGGTGTATCGAGCGCCCGAAACGAAGATCGTATGCAAAAGTTACACCCTTGGCAAGTTGACGTATCAACTACCCCCATCAGAGCTCACAAACCTTTTGGATTTTCATCTTCCAGGGTTAGGGTTTTGGATTTTCCTTATGTTAAAAAGGCCCTTAGAGCCTTATTGTAATGATCATATTGTGGAAAATGTGAGTAGCTGTCACATCTCTTCTCAGAGATAAGCTGCCACCATTCTAGAGAGTCTTTCACTCTGTATTTTTACAATCTGTGTACATTTATTTTATTAATAGAATTCATGTATTACTATATCTCTGTGTTTATGGTTGCATCTTTGATAATAAAAAAATTATATTGTTGTCTCTCTTGCAATATCTCTAAATATTTTTGTGTTATATCTTTGCTCTCATTTCATGCCGAAAATAATCTGGATCAAATAAACACATCATCAACAAAAAAGAGATGTGTGATAAAAGTTCCAACAACTACTTTTATTCCTTGAAACGATCTCGAGTTCACATCTTGATTCAAAAGTCTACTTAGACACTCAACAACCAGTAGGAATAATAACGGGGACAAAGGGCATCCTTGACATAATCCTCTATGGATTTTGAATAAATAAGGGGCAACTCCGTTAACTAGGACTGTTGTATTGACAAAAGTGATACATGCCATAATCCATTGTGAAACCATCAAATTTAATCCAATCTGATCT
>SNQJ01S0057885.1:60507-73955 GCA_010110895.2 Picea sitchensis | reverse complement strand
TTATCTAATAATGCTTTCCCCTCCCACCTTCTATAGAGGGTGGAAGAGGATGGCATTATTAGAGAAATATTAATAATTAATATTGATATTTTTTTAAGTATAATGAAATAATATATTAATAATTATAATGTAATGTTTTTTTATATCAAATAATTATATAAAAAAATGTTTCTTCATATACAAATAATAAATATAATGTTTTTTTTCTTGATATAATAATGTATTTTTTTCAATATAATAAAAGTAATCAAATATTAATATCTTTTGCAAAGATATAATAAAAGTAATTAATAAAAGTAATCAAATATCTTTTTTCAATATTAATATCTTTTTTCAATATAATAAAAGTAATCAAATATTAATATTTTTTTTTCAATATGTGATGTTTTTTTTCTTTTGATTTTTTTTATATAAATCAAATATTAATAATTAATATTGGTATTGTTTTTTTAAGTATAATATAATAATATATTAATAATTATAATGTAATGTTTTTTTTATATCAAATAATTATATAAAAAAATGTTTCTTCATTTTATTTTTCTTAATATATTGATATTAGACATTTAGTGTAAAATATAAACTATTAATAATTAATAAAACTCTAACCCTAATAAACTTAATCTTAATTAATATAACCCTAACTTTATTAATTAATTAATTGTTAATCTAATATAAAGGCTTGATTTCATTTTTAAGAGAGTAAAACAATCCAGAAGAAAGACTCTTGAGCGTTACTATGGATGGTGGTTGCATTGGTTATGGAATTATGGGGAGTATGGAGCACTAGTAGCATGCAAACGAATTAATGAATCTGATCAAATGGAATTATTTTAAATCTAAATTGGATTATGAGTTGTTGATGACTTTGCGTGACGGATTATGAGTTGTTACGTGACGTTGCACAACGAAATTGCATCAGTGGAGCTAGATTTGATCTAAACATCTACAAGTCCATCTTTCTCTGTGGAAGGTTTTGTCTACACTCACTTATGTCAACTAATGAGCACTTTCTATAAAATTTTATAACAATTAAAAACAAAGTGATGTTCCAAGTGTTTGTATTGAAACAGTGTATTGGAGTATTGGATTTTTCATATTACATGGGCATCAAAACAAAATGAATCTAAATACTGAGGCTGACATAGTTTGTACCAATCTGCCTTTTATTTTTAATACAAAACCTGTCATGTCATTATTTTTAACACAAAACATGTCATGTCATTATTTTTAATACAAAACATGCCATGTAATTAGGATATATTTTTTTAATACATATGTTCAATTTCCACAATTATTTGCAATGAGATTTCGCAGAGTAATGTTTGCAATGATAGGGTGCGTTATCACACAGGACGTAATGTTTGATTGGGTGTTGCTCATCAGTAACGCCATCCATACTCAGTTTTAAGCTTACCCAATGTATTATTAGTATGTTTCGTCCTTACTCTTATGTAATATATGCAATTAGTGAGATTGGGGAGACTTATGTTGATGAAGAGCCAAGGGTTTTTTCATTCAATATGCTTTCAGTATGGAGGAATTAAATAACCTTGTATTCACTTGGTATTCTCCTTTATGGAGTTCTAAGTATAAAGAGAAGTTCTTAGAAGTATGGGAATACTTCGGTGTGTAACTCTTTGTATGCCGACAAAACAATATTACTATGTTCATCACATTGTGATGTTACTATGTTCGTCACATTGTGAAGTTACTATGTTTGGTAGATTGCAACATTACTATGTTCGACACATTGCGATGTTTGGAAATGTTTGTCACATTGGGACATTGGAATAAGTGTGTCATATTGCAACGTGAGGAAATGTTCGTAACATTGCGACAACAAGATGATGTGTAACAAAGTGCAACGTTTGTTTATGTTACGCTGACATGCCTATGTTCGTCATATTGTGACGTTAATTTATGTTCGCAATATTGCAATGTTGTTATGTTCGTTAGATTTCAATGTTATTATGTTTGTCACTATCCAACGTTATTATGTTCGACATAATGCAACACTATTATGTTTGTCACATTGTAACATCTTGTTTTTTTTGTCATATTGTTGAAATTTTGGTATGCCCTTTTAACCATAGACAATGTCACATCATTGTCACCCAACCATAGGAATTCACATATGCCACCCCTGAGCACACTAAATTTTACTTAGAATAATTCTGGCAAGCCTACTCCAGAACCAACAGATAAACCCTAATTTCTAACTGCAACAACAACTCAAGACAAGTAGAGCGCTCCTTCTCCAAGGGTAGCACACAAGAGAGAGAGTTTCCATATCCACAGAACAAGTACCATACACAACTGCAACAGTTGTAGCTGCACTACTCTCTCTCTCTCTCAAACTTGCGCCATACTTAGCAATAATATCACCAATAAAATCACTAAGAGAGAGACCAAAACCAAGAGATGACTATGCGCTCTTATTCCTCCTTGCAGCTGAGGTTGCAGCTGCAACTGCAACTCTCCACAAGACTTGTGCACTAACTAAAATGTCCTCTATTTATATTAATTTGTCCAGTGACTTTTCTAGCTGGGCTGACCTGAATTTCTGGTAATTATATTTTTTGTTTATCTTTTTTCCTGTGGAGCTGACTTGTATTTTTGGAAGATAATATTCTAATATATTTATTCTTCTAGTCTGACTTGTATTCTAGGGTTTCCACACATCTTTTTAATGGTTCACTTGTTTCTGTAATATTATATTCTAGGTCATAGGTTACATGTGAAGGTTAATACCTCCTCCAGCTACCAAAACATCAACACTCCCTCTTAGCTAGGGAGATATTAACTAAGATGTTCTTCATGTAGTGGTCTCAAACACATCCATCCATCTCACATGGCATGGGAAAGACTCACATGGTCTTGGAGACCAGTCTACAAGTAGCATCACCATATCAACGCAGGCTATCATACGATTAAATAGATCACGTAACAAGTATCACCATCATATCCACACATTATCCATCTAACTGGCAAACACCTCCAATGCTAATAGTTGGCCCTCCATCTAGTAACCTTTGATTCTACTGATCGAAACTCTAACTTGGAATCATTTCCAACACTATAGGTCGGCATCTAGTTCATACAAAACTAGTAACTCGTCATCTCACACAAAATCTTGTTGATATTATGGTATCTACGAGAGGTATTAACCTCCACGTGTAACCTTGACAAGACTAGAATATTCCTAGAAGCAGAAGAAACCCTAAATCCTTGGACATAACCCTAGAAGACAAGTCGGCTAAAGAGAATAATTAATATTGAGTCTTTAGCCTCAAGAAAGAGAAATCGGCCCAGACAGCTAAAAGGAGCAGTATAAATAAGAGGGCACTAGAGCTCATTTGGCACCCACTCCCTCGCAACTGCAGAAATTTAGTAGTGCGCAAGTTTGGAGAGTAGTTGCAGCTGCAGCTACTGCAACTTGTATTTTCATTTTTAGGATTGGAGCTTCTCTTGGTTATGTTTTGGACTTTCTATTTGGTACATTATCTCTGGAGAGTGGTACGCTATGTTAGTTAGCTATTGAACCTAGGGTTTTCTTCCAGAATTATTCTATGTCAAGGTTAAGGTGCTCGGGGGTGGCTTCGGCCTATGGTTGGGTGACAATATGCTATATTTTCTATGGTGAAACGAGTACACCTGTTTTTCTAACAAGTTATGGGCCCACACTATCTTCAGACAGTCTAATCGCTAGAAGATAGATTGGGATGATTTTGCTCAGTTACAGTTGCATTTGCAATAAAAGTTTTTGCTATAGCAACACAACCCTAACCCTCTTGTTAAGGCACCTTAAGTGAAGAGATTGACCTAATTTTTGGATATCCTAGTGTGCCCTAACCTAGCACACATCTTGGTACTCTCAAGAAGCTAAGACATCAAGTTTTAGTTTTTGGTCAGAGTCAAAGGTTGAACAAGTCAAAGTCAAAGGTTGACCAAGTCAAATTCAAAGGTTGACCAAGTCAAATTCAAAGGTTGACCAATTCAAAGCAGTCATGACTTACTCTATGAAGTCAGAAAACAAGTTAGAAGGGGCTTCTAACTTTAGAGCATGGAAGACAAGGATTGACCTCATCCTTGTCAAGAATAAAGTGTTGGATATCGTGAAAGGAAATATTGTGGAACCACAGTTTGAAGAAGGAAAAGAGAAGGAACCTCATAACGTTGCAGTTATGAAGAAGTTCAAGCAAAATGACATCAATGCCATGAAATTCATAGTGGAATTGGTAAAATACTACTTGATACCCTACATCTCTCATCTTGACTCATCTAAGAAGATGTACGATGCCCTAACTAACCTCTTCTCAGTAAGAAACATTGGACAAGTAATGAGTCTGAAGAATGAGCTTTGTGACGTGAAAATGAATGATGATGACAACATAACAACATACTTTGTAAGAATATCTCAATTAAGATATCAACTACAAGTTATTGAAGAAATCATTTCAGAAAAGGAACTGGTAAATATAGTACTCAATGGCCTTCCCAAGACATGGGATNATGAAGTCAGAAAACAAGTTAGAAGGGGCTTCTAACTTTAGAGCATGGAAGACAAGGATTGACCTCATCCTTGTCAAGAATAAAGTGTTGGATATCGTGAAAGGAAATATTGTGGAACCACAGTTTGAAGAAGGAAAAGAGAAGGAACCTCATAACGTTGCAGTTATGAAGAAGTTCAAGCAAAATGACATCAATGCCATGAAATTCATAGTGGAATTGGTAAAATACTACTTGATACCCTACATCTCTCATCTTGACTCATCTAAGAAGATGTACGATGCCCTAACTAACCTCTTCTCAGTAAGAAACATTGGACAAGTAATGAGTCTGAAGAATGAGCTTTGTGACGTGAAAATGAATGATGATGACAACATAACAACATACTTTGTAAGAATATCTCAATTAAGATATCAACTACAAGTTATTGAAGAAATCATTTCAGAAAAGGAACTGGTAAATATAGTACTCAATGGCCTTCCCAAGACATGGGATGCATTTGCCCCAAGCATGAACACAAGAAAGGAGTATCCCACATTTGAATAACTTTGGAATTTCTTTGCGCAAGAAGAATTAAGGATTAGCGCAAAAGATAAATCCCAAAATAAATACGAAGATGAAGCCTTCACAACAAAGTTCAAGAATTTCAGGAATAAGAAGAAGTTTGGCTTGAGGAAGAAACCAAATCAATAAAAGGATTTGTCAAAGATACAATGCTTCAACTGTCAAAAATATGGTCACTACAGGAACCACTGTCCTAAGTTAAATAAAAGGAAGGAAACAGACGAAGCATCAGTTGTCTAAGAAATGGAACCCTCAAAGAAGGCCAAGCAAGATAAAACAAACTTTTTCTTCTTCTAAGTCAAGGTAACAATATTCTTCAAAACTCTTTTACATACCATGTTTACATAGTTCATGTACATATCATGTATATCTATTTCTTAGAAGATAATATGTTCAAGTGAAACAATACCTATGGAAGAATAAAAGGATTTCTATCACAATGAATACAAGTCAAGCAATACACATGAAAAGATGAAGTACGTTGACAATCTTTGGTAACAATTCATGTGGAAGCTATTATATAAGTAACAACTTCCAGATAAGACAAAATTAGAATCAAACCTAAAGAAACCCAGAAGAAGTAAAAACAGAAAGAAGTCAACAATCAAGAGGAAATTAGAAAAATACTTGTGACACCTTGCAAAAGGAAATAAGGATGCAGAAAAAAGTGTGGACTCTCTTAGATGGAGGGAGTTGATTACAGAATTCCAAAAAGAATAGCATGTATTCATGCATCAAGCAAGGATTAGGATTGAGATAATCCTAAATGATATGATCCATTGAAGAATTCGTGAATATTGTAAAGTATCTGTCCATGTTCCCCATTGAAAGTAGCAGCCATGATAAGCAACACGTGTTCAGTTTGACTCTAGAAGAAGTCTTCTTTGAAAAGAATCCTTAAGTATCATTGGTTTTCCATCTACATCTACATCTATGTTCCTATGATGAAAGGAAGAAGTTGGAATTTTCATGAAGGAACGACATAAAATCTATAGAAGACTCCATGGACCCCAAAGTTAAATAGGAACATGAGGAAGAACATGAAGATTCCAAGAAAGAAAGAAAATCTAGAACAACCAGTTATTATACCTAGAATTATAAGACTACTAGCATGGTTTGAACCCACTATAAGAATTCAAGAAGAAGGAATGGAAGTTGTGATGAAGAACAGTGTATGTAAGAAATTGTGAAAAAGACTTATGAATGGAAGCATTGCGAGATTCAGAACTAGAGGTTCTTCCAGAAGGAGGGAGAAGACTATGACGACGGCTTGTTCCAGTAAACCAGATATACCTCTTGCAGTATCAATGGATTGAAATTTACATGTAAAAGATTTTTCTTCCCAACAAAGAAAAATTGAGAAAGAAGCTTATACCAGAAAGAGATCCATGTATGAAAATATAAGAAGACCTTGTATGGATTCAAACAACTTGATGCAGAATATCTCATATACAACAGAAGCGTGGTGAAAACGTTCTATGATAGAGATAGTGTATCAGAATAGTTATTCAAGAAGTCTGGGATGATAACAAAATCTCATGATGACATAAGAGGTGATACTTGGATATGTTTCAGCTTGAGATTTTCCATGATGTCATGAGCTAGCAGGGAACATAAATGCTAAATTCGACCATGATATATTGTAATGATCAGATCTATGTGAATCCTTCAGAGAAAACCAGTATTCCATGATAGACCGAAGTACATTGAGATCAAGCATTATATTCTCCGTAATGAATTCCAGAAGAGAAAAGTGGTTCTCCAGTATATCTCCACAAATGAGCAGATATCAAATATTTTTGTAAAGCCTATGTCCAAGATGAAAAAGTTTGTGTACTTAAGAGACAAGTTGGGGCTCGTGGAGATGACTTCCTTATTGAAAAAGGAAGAGATTACTCTCAGGTTGGGAGGCATCATTGATATGTTATTGATTTATGGAAAATCATTTCCTGTTCATAAAATGGTTTAGGATGGGAATTTCCTTTCTAGTTCGGAAAGTGGTTTGAGATTTCTGATGGAAAGGAATTTTATAGTTCGAAAAATGGTCCAGATTGGACAGTCTTTTTCATAATGAAAATGGTCTGAAAGATTGTTGATGTACCATAGACAGTGATTCCCCTTGTGGTCAATGTGGGGGAATGGTCTAGGATATTCATTCTTATTGGCAGTCACTCTGAGTAGTGGTCAAGTAGAATGGTTTGCCTCATTGGGCAGCCATTCTTTTGAAGTTCACAATTGTGAGTAGTTTCGAATAATGGTCCATTTTGGAGGTTGGTGCAGGACAGTCATTTCCATTAGGAAATGGTCTGGACAGTCATTCCCTAGGTCAGACTCATTCTCTCAAGGTTTCACTATGATTAGTGTTGGAGGAATGGCCCAGTTAGGTGAATGGTCCAGGTTCAACAATCAAGGATAGACATTCCCTAGGGCAGACTCATTATCTCCAGGTTGCACTATGATTAGTGTCGGAGGAATGGCCCAGTTAGGTGAATGGTCCAAGCTCATAAATTAGGGACAATTATTCTTTTGTGCTTGAGAAGAATAGTCTAGATATCCCATGGTTGATGTTTTACTTTATGAGGGCATATGCTCTTCCAGATCTCATAGATGTGAGTGGAAGAATGGCCCAAATGACTCAATTTGTATCATGATATTGTTATGCAGCTTGATATCAGATGATATGATTATTGTGGAGACTGTATGTCTCTAGATAGTAGTTGTATGCCACTATGGTGGATGTGTTCCATTGGTTGTGACTATGTGTCATTGGTTAAGTAGTTGTGTGATACTTGGTATGGTTTTGTACCACTGGATAGTAGTTGTGTACTACTATGGATAGAAACAATTATGCTCTATTGAATGGAATTGTTCTGATTTCCATGAAGACTATCAATAGTGTTGGAAATGATTACCATCTAGATGTATAATCAGTGTGTTGGTGGACAAACATTCTCCAGGAATAAAATGGTCCAGGACAGTTGTTCTTCTAGGACGTATGTCTGGATTAGAACAATAGTCCTTGTAGCCCATGGCGTGGCTTCCAGCATGTGTTTGAACAATTATTCTTCTAGGACATATGTCTGGATTAGAAGAATGGTTCTTGTATCACTATGTGGAGTAAGTGACTTATTAAGCATCATACTTGATTACTCAGATGGAGTATGGCTTCAAGAGATGATGCAGTTGATGATATCATATAATACCGATAGTGATGATAGTGCTCATGATTTGATCATGAGATAGCCTGTGTGGATATGATGATGCTATCATTTGAATGTTTTGTTTGTGCTCAAGACCATTTCTTTTAATGCCTCCCTAGCTAGGAGGGAGTGTTGATATTATGGTAGTTGAAGGAGGTAATAACCTCCACGTGTAACCTTGATAAGACTAGAATATTCCGGGAAGAAAGAGAAACCCTAAAGCCTTGGGCATAACCCTAGAAGACAAGTCAGCTAAAGAGAATAATTAATATTGAGTATTTAGCCTCCAGAAAGAGAATTCTTCCCAGACAACTAAGAGGAGAAATTTAAATAAGAGGGAACTAGAGCTCATTTGACACCCACTCACTCGCAACTGTAGAAATTTAGTAGTGCACAAGTTTGAAGAGTAGTTGCAGTTGGAGCTACTGCAACTTGTATTTTCAGTTTTAGGCTTGGAAATTCTCTTAGTTATGGTTTGGAATTTCTGCTTGGTACACTAGCTCTAGAGAGTGGTACACTACCTTGGTTGGTTATTGAACCTAGGGTTTTCTTCCAGAATTATTCTTTGTCAAGGTTAAGGTGCTTGGGGGTGGCTTCGGCCTATGGTTGGGTAACAATATTGCTATATTGTCTATGGTGAAACGAGCATAGCTATTTTTATAACAAATCTGACTCAAAAATTTAACACTCCCTCTTAACTAGAAAGGTATTCCTATTGACACGATCATCATCACTGCTTCTGCGCTTCCGCACACCTCAGTCATTTTCTTGTTGTCAATCACGGATCTATATGTCATAGGAAGTTATGCACTTTCACTAGAGTAGTGTACCATCCTTCGTTGGAGTAGCATACCAACCTGCGTTGGGGTAATATACCATCTTGCATTGGAGTAGCATATAAACAACCTACATTGGGGTTGCATATTAGTCTATGTTGGAGTACCAACCTGTGTTGGAGTAACAACCTACGTTGGAGTAACAACATGCGTTGGGGTAGCATGTCAGCCTTTGTTGGAGTACTAACCCGTGCTAGGGTATCATACCAGCCTACGTTGGAGTACCAACCTACGTTGGGGTAGCATACCATCCTACGTTGGAGTACCAACCTGCCCTAGGGTAGCATACCAGCCCGCGTTGGAGTACCAACATGTGCTAGGGTATCATACCAACCTGTGTTGGAGTACCAACATGTGCTAGGGTAGAATAACAACCTTTGTTGGAGTACCAACATGTGTTGAGGTATCCTACCATCATGCGTTGGAGTACCATCCTACATTAGGGTAGCATATCAACCTACATTGGAGTACCAACCTGTGCTAGGGTAGCATACCAGCCTGCATTGGAGTACCAACTTGTGTTGGGGTAGCATACCAACTTGCATTGGAGTACCAACATACACTAGGGTAGCATACCATCATGCATTGGAGTACCAACCTACGTTGGAGTAGCTCCCATTACTGGGGATCTCATCACTCCCTCTACTAGGAACACATCACTTCTCACTACTAGAGAAAAAAAAAACATCTGGACCACTCCAAGCTTGTCCCTGACAGAGGCTTGGTCAACATCTTTGCTACCTATTCATCGGTAGCAATATATTGGAGCAAGTGTTTCTTCATAGTCTTCTCCCTCTTGCTGGAAGAATCCTCTAGACACAAATCAGGCTTTGTACATCTCTAGGTTATTTATTTGCAACATGCTTGATCTTGTATATCAACTTGGAAGTCAACACTTACTTCCCTTCTGGTCTCACAACCAAGGAAAAGATATGCATTCCAGTCCTTCAAACTGCCTTCCTTATTGGTCACTGTAGAAAAGTCTACAAAAGCAAGGGAATCTTCCCATAAGATATCATATCTCCTCGAACCCTCTAAAGCTTCGATCTAGTCTTCTCAACCCATGGAATTTATCTATCAGTTTTGAAATACGTCTCTCTCTTCCATTTGAATATGAAAGTATTTGAGTCTCCATTCTCACTCTAAAGCTTGACTCCCTCTGAGTCAGTATAATCTTCGGATCCATCTGCTCCTCATGATATGGCTCATCAATGTTGCATCCTATAAAGTTTCATGGGACCATGATGGAATCTTCTTGGTTACTGCAACTATTCTGGGTAGGCCCTTCTAGCTCTACTAACTCTTCGTGATGATTTGAAGTGTGATCAACTGCACTAGAGGGATTTGTTCGTTCATGTTTGGAGCCTCATGCTCCTTACAATCAATCTCCATATGAGATAAGATGTATCTCGCAAAAGTACCCTTCTTCTTCTTCTTCTTCTTTGGTACATGGATGTATATGATTGTGTATACAACTTCTTATATGGATAGTCTTCTCCATGTCTCAAACTAGAGACTATCTAATATGTTGTCTCTTGCAATCGTCATTGTAGCTTCTCTCAGAGTTATCACATGTGACCTCCCCGGAACAAGGACAACAAAGGGAAAAATAGTAGACAATAATAATACTCTTATAATAATAAAAACAAGAATGAGAGCAATAATCATAGTAGCTCCTTCTCAGAGCTATTGCTTGTGACCTGCCTGGAACAAGAACCAAAATAAAAATACAATAATAAGAACTAGGAAAAAAACTCTTCTAGTGTTATGATCAATCATTCCTCCATGGTAACCTACCCAGAACAAGAAAACATGAAAAAAAAGTATAATAACATTTTCATAAGAACATCTATGTCAACAAGAATAAAAGAAAAGACAATCTCATGGTAATCATCATATTATTACCAAGGTGACCTCCCTGGAAGAAAAACAAGAAGTATCTCCTAGAGGAGATGTTAGTTCATCTTGCAAGCATTTATATCAATAGTACTCACATGCTACCAAGTATTCATTGTATTTAGTAGTAATAGAACCTTTCAAGAATTGTTGTCACAACTAGTAATGTAGCAATTATCAAACTTGTTATGTTCAAATTGGAAACTTATTAATTTAATCAAACCTGGAACCTAGAGTCTTATCTTCAAGAACGAGTGTTGTTGATTTTATTCTAAGTATCCTTCACTCAATATGAAAAGTATTCTCTTCAACATGTCCCCTGTACTTAAGACAATATGCTTTCTAGACAAAAATCTGAGTTGGAGAATATAGTGCAAATAAACTCTAAAGTCTCAACCTTAATCAATCTAATAATTTGACCAAAGTTAGTTTCTAACTTTAACTTTGAACAAAGGTTAGTATGATAATCATAAATTCAATAGATCAAAATACAACTAGATGTTCATAAGGTCACAATAATTCCATAACAACTAGAGGCATATGAAAACAATCAAACCTGGAGTGCGTTGTTCCTATGAACGTGTTGGAAATGAAATCCCTCTAGATATATGATTGTTTCTTGGACTAGATATCTCTTCTCCTACAATCACACTCAAAATAGTGATAACATTTAAACATATATAATTACATACCTCCGACAACAGCGACATGCAACGACAGACAGTGGCACCATCTGAAAGCAACAACAAGCAATGGAAAACCCTAAAAATTCAAAGTGCTCCAACTTTCAATCTAAAGGTAACTAGAGATGTGCTAGGGTAAGGCAAACTATAACAACCAAAGATTAGGTCCAATGTTTAACAAAAACTTTATTGCAACTGGTACTGCAACTGGTGCTGCAACTGGTGTTGCAACTACAACTGCAACTGGTGCTACAATTGGCACTGCAATTGGTGTTACAGCTGGCACGAAGGAACTGGAATGAAGGAACTGGCACCACAAAACTAGGGTTTTTATGAGGAAACCCTAATATCTCAACTTCATAAATTTGTAGATCTGATCTGAGGAAGAGATGTGCCCTATTTAGTTGACCTTCTTAGTGATTTCAATAAGTGCTCAACAAGCTTGGAAATGGGGGAAATTAAGGATCTTCCTTCTAGCGGTTAGACTGTTACGAAGGAAACCAACTATGATTCCATGTTGAAATTTTGGTATGCTCGTTTAACCATAGACAATGTCACATCATTGTCACCCAACCATTGGCATTCACATATGTCGCCCCTGAGCACACTAACTTTTACTTAGAATAATTCTGGCAAACCTACTTCAGAAGCAACAGATAAACCCTAGTTTCTAACTGCAGTAACAACTCAAGAAAAGTAGAGGTTTCCTCCAAGGATAGCGCACAAGAGAGAGAGTCTCCATATCCACAAAAAAAGTACCATACACAACTGCAGAAGTTGCAGCCGCACTACTCTCTCTCTCTCTCTCAAACGTGTGCCATACTTAGCAAAAATAACACCAAGAATATCACCAAGGGAAAGACCAAGACTAAGAGATGACCATGCACCCTTATTCCTCCTTGCAACTGAGCTCTCCACAAGACTTGCACACTAACTAAAATCTCTCTATTTATATTAGTTTGTTCAATGACTTTTCTCGATGGGGCGACCTAACTTTCTGGTAATTATAATTTATGTTTATATTTTTCCTCTGGAGCCGACTTGTATATCTGGAAGATAGTACTCTAATATTGTTTATTCTGCTAGGCCGACTTTTCTTCTAGGGTTTCCACACATCTATTTCCTAGTTCACTTGCTTCTGAAATATTCTATTCTAAGTCATAGGTTACACGTGGAGGTTAATACCTCATGCACCTACCAAAACATCAACACATATTGCAATGTCGAGGGAATTTTCATCACATGAGAAAGTTGGTTTGTGTTCAACACATTACAAAAATGAAGCTTTGGCGAAGTTTAAAAAAAAAATCCTAAGTGTTTCCTTTGGGAAAAATATAGTAACTTTGAATTGATGTGATATATTACATAGAATGAAACTTAGAACCATATTTGTTCTAAGAACATTGATAGCATATGATCTTGAAGTGTAAAATATATCCATTCTAAAGAAGTATATATATAATTAGAGTATGCATTTATGCATTCTTCTTTTTGGTGTTGCAAATTGCAATTGTCAATAAAATAAAAAGCAATGAGTTAAAAACAATTATGATTTATAGTAGTAAAATATTTAACTTGAATCCATTTATGACTAAGTGTGATCAATATCTTGGTATTGTTTTTCTTGGATAGATTCATACAGCTAAAGTGTTCATACAAGGGGACTCGAGGAGAAAGTGTTTTTCATCTCCAACCCTTTCAGTATCACAAAGGTGACAGATTATTTCATGCTGAGGTGTTTTCTTTTTATATTTTAT
>SNQJ01S0057885.1:38484-55178 GCA_010110895.2 Picea sitchensis | reverse complement strand
TGCCATGTAAGCTAGGCTAATCTAGAATTGTGAAAAAAAAAAAAAAAAAAAGGTTAAGGATAATAATGAGAAGTTTAGATTATTCTACACACACAATAAATAATTATTATTAATATATGATAATGAATGTACAACAAATAATATTTTATTAATATATAATAGATAATGAAAGCACAATATAATATATAATAATAATAACATTTAATCTTCTTCTACCATTTATCTTTTGTCAAAATATTCTCATATTTTTCTTTTTGCAAATTTGAAACAAATACATCAAAGTTGTAGATATTAATGAGACCTTTCTGAAGATATAAGACATGTCCAAAACGAAGGTCGAGATCAAAAGTTACAGGCAAATTATTAACAACGACAACAATGACTATAAAATATAGGTTGCACAAAATCCATACTGAATCTGAAAAAATGTATAACAACAAAGTTGTAAATATTTTCAAGACCTTTCTTCTAGTATAAAGAGCATCCAAATCCAAGTTCGAGATCAAAAGTTCTAACAAAAATAGTAAAATATTGCATTTTTCTCTTAAATGGGATACATTTTAAGCTTGGTAATTTATTATTAGTAATATATAAAGATAATAATTTATGATATAATAATTATGAATTAATAACTATATAATAATAATATTAAGATCCATGGTTAGGCGTTGAGGAGGAATATCGACTCTCTAATTCCCTTATTCGATCCCTCCATGTGGCTCGTAGTTTTTCCCTTGAGGACGCCAAAGCCCAATCTCCACAGGTCAGCGGGAGGTTGGGATGGAAGTCAGAAGAGGTTATTGGGTTGGAGGGTCCCGATGCAACTAAGTGGTCCCATTATACAGGAAAATTGGTATCCAATTTTATCAAGCTAAAGGAGGAAGAGGATGATGTCCTATGTTGGTCCAAAAATGCAGGTTCAAGAGATTACACAGCAAAATTGGGGTGCTCAGCCATCATGGAATCTCAATTTTCTGGAGAAAAACAATGGTGGTGGAGCACCCTTTGGAAGCTACATGCACTTATGAAATGAAAAATTATTATGTGGCTATCCTTGACTAACGAGTTATTGATATGGGAAATCGGTTTAAATAGGGGATGGGTCAATCCCAGCAGGTTCTCTCTGTGTAAGGTCAATGAGGAATTTATTTCTCACTTGTTTATTAGTTTCCTATACATTATGTAGGTTATGAGGATCATGAATTTAGAATTCAATCAAAAGGCCTCTTTGTAACATCCCACTCTGTTGAGCACACTTTTATTAAAATATTCTTTGAGGACACTTGTGTGCAAGTGATCTGATTATGGTATATTATAATTTCGTTTTGATTATGGGATGTATATGATGATGATGATGATGATGTATTGTGACTTATGGCTATTTTGATGTATATGTATTGGCAGATGTTATTGACAAGTTTTCAGGACACATGACAAAACACATGATAGGTTATGGATGTTGATGGCATCAATGGACTTCCTTGGACTCCGGATTGATTCAGGGAGTGGAATATATTTTGATTGAGTATCTTATTTCACGCACATGTAATATCTGATTGATTTCAATATGAATTATGTATATGGGTTATTGACACTCATTTTTACAGTGGATACAGGCTTGATGATTCTTGCTAATTTTACTCACATAAGAAGTAGAGGGTCCATGCACAGAAACCAGACATTGAGGGAGAGGTGTGGCAGTGTCCTTGTCACAACCTACTAGCACTCCCACCGTGGTCAAATGGTAGGTTAACGATTACCTAGTTTGAGAGGTCCACGATGTCGTGAGGGCAGACTGAGACAGTCCCTCATGAAGATTCTAAGGGGTGTGCAATAAGGTGGAGTCTTTATTCCTTAGAAGCCCTTAGTCTCTCACAAGGTCAACCGAGTGGAGTGTCGACTCCAAGGGTTGGACAAACTTCCAAAACCAATCAAGGGAGAGTGACACCTTTGGAGCACAAAGGTGTGTCTTGAAGGGCACGTCGCGTAATTAAAAACTTGAGTCAATAAATCTACGTGGCCTAGAAAACATTGAAATGATTAGACCTTGTTGGAATAGAATAATTAATTACCAGTAAATTATTAATTATAAATCCCAACAAAATTCTAAGCCTAAGTCTAAGTCTAAATTTAATTAAAAGACTACATGAATTATGACATAAGTTAAAAGATTGGAAAATATAACCAAACTCTAGGAAAAAAAAGAAATAAAATTTAAAGGTTGGATAAAATGCACATGTGTGCATGAAAATAATAAAAGGGATTTTTAAAATAGAAAGAAATAAAATATGAGAGAATAGGTGTACACATAGAATAGTATCTAAAGTCAAGCTACCACTAAGTCTAACTAGAAGAAGACTCCTAATCCATCTCTAACTAAGATCTAGTTAGGAGACACTCACTAAATGAGATTTTGGGGAACAAAGGGATAAATAAAAGATAAAATAGGAACACATTGGGGAATGTGAGGGAAAATGGCTTTTTAAATAAAATAAAAATGGTAATTACTTGTGCAACTTGGGGAGAGTGTGACAAGTGTGTGGATGAATATTACTAATTAAATTAATTAAAAAGAGAACTAATTGTGCATGAGGACATGTGTCATTTGGGATATTTCTATAAAACAAATGGTGTAGAAGGGAAAGGGGATCATTGGGGATGGCACTGTTATGCTGCCAAAATTGTTGATTGTGTTTTAGTTGTGAGAGTTGGGATACCAAGTTTGTAGAAAGAGTGGAATCTCTACCTTGCAAGGAAAGCCTTGGAGCTATTGCTTGTTGGTTTCATGTGTGTGGCCCCTTTGCGGCTCAGGGGACTAAGGGGGAAGAAGAGTACCCCTAGCATTGGCTGGGAGGTACCGGTGAAGTCCCTTTGATTATCAAGTGGCAACAAAGAAGGAACACAAGGCATTGATGGACTTCCTCAATTCTCCATTTTCAACAGTTCTGGTATTTTATTTTGAATTTTCAATTGTAATGAGAGTAATGTGTAATTAGAATTAAGTTTGTTCGTTGCCATTTTATTTTATAAACAGAAATTCAAAAATTAAATTGTCGCTGCCAATTTAATTTACAAAAGAAGATTGCATATTTCACTGAACCGCGGCCAAATTAAAATACAGCTCTTGAAATTAGAAATTCATATGGATGCCTTCAAGACATTTTCATTTCTGAAGAAAAGAATTATATTTCATTGTAATTTCTGAGTATGAAATTTTCTTTAAATCACAGAATTTTTTAGTTGCTTTTGAAATTAAAATATGTAGTTCGCTGCCAAATTAAATGGCATAATCAAAATTTTAGAGCCTCTTTTGAATGTTGCCAAAATTGTATACAACCCATAAATCTGAACCCATTTTTTTTATCAATTAGTTTACAGACTCTTGTGTATGATATTGATCGTTGTAAATTTTAGGCAAAATGAAATTTTGAGATTGGTTTTGTTCTCCACGAACCAGTTCCAATTCTAGTTTTGCAACGAGTGTAAAGTCATAAGAACAGAATTCATAGTTGATTAGTTTAACACTGTCAACTATTTTACAACCCCAAATTATTAATTTCTATGATCCGTTGCCTTTTATTTTTCATACCCTATGCTAAGAAATTATTTGAATGATGCGCTAGAATTTTAGCATGCCTGAACTACTTACCTTATTATGATCACTGTTGTATTAATTTCTAGGCTCTGAGTTTAGATAATTTTGTTGTTCTGTATCAATTTATTTTCTTTTCCGAGTTAAGAAATTTGTGTGGTCTTATAAAGTTGTTGGCAAGTCTAGAATGTTAGATTTGCTAAAATCGCTTACAATTCAATGGTAATACCGAATTTAAATTTTGTGTGGTCTTGAAAAAATTATGGAAGTTCCATCAGTTTAGCAATTCGTGAGCAGAGTCTCTGTATATATTTTTCCAATCTAAAATTAGAACCTTATGTGGTCGTCATAGATTAATATGCTTCCAAATTTGAAAATTGTTATGATCCCCGCAAATTATTTTCAGATATGAAATGTAATTGTATGGCCTTGAATTATTGTTTGCAATTCATGTGTGTAGCGCACTCGTATTTAGTATAGTCCGCAGTATTAAAACTTTTAGATCTGGAAATGCATGGGTTGATACCAAATTAAAATACATACCTGAAATGCAGAAATTTCGCTTGAACGCTGCCAAATTAACTTACCACTCCCAAATTTTAGAATTCGTCAGGTCATTGGCAAGTTAATTGCAACCTGGAAAAATCGGAATGTTGTTTGGTCATTAAATTATATGTGTATTTTCGAATTGGAAGTTAGTAGGGCCATTGTATATGTTTTGCCTGTCGAAAAAGAATTCGTTGGGGTTTGTAATATCATTATCATGTAGCTATGAAATTTTAGAAAATATTATATTGATTATTGTCTCTCATTTGCAAATCTGAAATTTAGTATTTTCTTTAGTCATGAAATCTATTGTAATTCCTGAAGGTGTGTATTCGTGGTTGAATTAGTTTGCTTACCGGAATAATTTGTAGGGTCTTAGCCAATTGTTAACTTGAAATTTTGGAAGGTGAATTCAGTTTAATCGTTGCATTCATTTTACAAATTTTGGAGGTACGACTTCGTTGGTCGCCATGAATCTAACTGCGATCTGGAATTAAACTTTCTCATGTTTTTGGAATGACAGTAAATTCTGAAAAGTTAGGAATCTCTTAGTCTTTGCAATTTAATTGGAACGAAGTTTAAGATTTTATTGATTGTTGCAAAATTTATTGTTGATATTGGATGTGGATTCATTAAGTTTAATGTAGTTATAGCTTGTAAATGTGGGAACTAAATTGTAGCGACGTTGTGGAATTAGTTGCATTTATGGTTGGAGTTTCGTTGAACGTTGTTTAAATAGTTAACACATTTGGGAACTTGAACTGGTTATATTCATTGTCGAAATTTTTACAGAACTGGAAGCTTAACTTAGAGTTAAGATTGTTGTGTTTGTTAAGTACCAAAGATATCTTAATGCAATCACCACACAAGATATATGGAATAATATACAAAACCACCACTTTATTATATCAAAACCATTGAAGTAGGGAAACACCATACAATGGATCCTATTATGGAAGGGATCATCTTATGTTCACTTACCTCTTCGAGGGGGCATCCTCTTATTGAGCTACCGCTCGAAATACAAAATTTCTCTTCATATCCCATTACATTGCTTTAACCCCTTTATATAGTGCTACCATCACCTAAGAACATTCTAGAGGAGGAATCTTCTAGAAGTAGAACCTTCTAAGAAGTCCTCTTACATTTATTATATCTAACTACCCATTTATTATATATAAATACCATAGTGGGCCTTATTTAATAATATAGTGGACCTAGTCCACCTTACATTCAATGGCCTCCACTACCTCTCTAGCTACCTAACAACATTGATAAAATTGAAGTAATAGACTCCTAGAAACTAGATCTTAAACTGTGGAGTTACAGTTTAAAGAAAAATGGTATATATATTTAAATTTCTTGTTCGTTGCCATTTAAAATTTCGGCTAGAATTTAGAAATTAATTTGTTGCTGCCAAATTAATTTACAATTTTGGAATTCAGAATTCCATTTGAACGATGCCAAATTAAATTTCCTTGGTTCAATTCTCCTTGTTTCTTTGCCATCAATTTGATAACCTGAGATCAGAAATTTTAAATTAGCATTTCATTTCTTCCCATTCTTTGTAGAGTGAAGTGGTACTTCCAACAAATTTGGGTATAGTATAAGATACCCTAAGTACTAGTTAACTTATGTCATGGTTGGGTTGAACAACCTTAAGTTAGTTGAACATTTAGAGAGAAGATTTAAGGAATATTATGATTCTCCTTAAGAGTTTTAAATTATAAACTTAAGGATGCATTTAGAGTGAGACTTAAATGGGGAGTAAGTTGTATTGAAAACTTAGGAATTTTTGGTGCCTATGATAATGATGACTTCAACAAGTGTTATATGATAATGATGCAGTTGAAATAGGACAACTTACATCGGAGATAAGATAAGAGTTTAATTTTTCAAATCCATGATAGAGATTAAGTAATCATGTTAGGTATGCATAATATGATTGTTTTATATTTTCGAAATTTCGACTTATCGTTTTACCAATTAAGAATTGTTGTTGACATTGTGATTAGAGGTTGAATTAAAAGAAAGTTGTGAGTCTAACTTGAAACGAATCATTCAACGAGTGAGGTTATACAGGAAATCACCCATGAATGTCATCGACCTCATTCTCTTGGGAGGGTATTCACAAATATAGCCAAGCTGCGAATTTAATTGTTACACCATGAATAAAATCCAAATAAACATCACAGCAAAAATCCAATCACTAGCGAAAGCAGGTCTAGGGAGATTTAAAATTTAATAAGCAAACCAAGGTAGCTCTCAATAAATTGTACTATGCATATACATATATCAAATAGTATCCATTGTTCATTTTGAGAAGTTTAAAGGACAACAATTACAAAAATTCACTTTCTAGATCTCTCAAAACTAACAAGGAACTTGTCAAATAAAACTTAGAATTACAACATAGTTTACGGTGGATTTCTAAAACCCTTATTATACAATTAAAATCTTAATGCAATTACAAATCTCAAATAAAATACTGTAACCGACGACGAAGAAATCGAAGATGTACTTTAGCTAATGGTGTTCCTTCCTCCCGCTTTCTAATCACAGAAACTTCACTGGTACCTCCCATCCAACGTTAGGGGTACTCTTCTTTCCCCTTAGCCCCTCAAGCCGCAAAGGGGGCAAGCACAAAACCAGAAATTATATAGCTCCAAGTTTGTCTCGCAAGGAAGAGCTACCAATCTATCCTCAAGCTTGGTCTCCCAGCTCTCACAAGTAAAACACAGTCCCAAAATGATTTTGGTAGTATAACTTTACCAATAACAAGTGTGATCCATTACCCATCTACACCATTTGTTTTATAGAAATTTCCTCACTGACACATGTCCACATGCACAAATAATTAACTTTTTAATTAAATAAATTAGGATTATTCACCCACACACTTGTCACTCTCTCCCCAAGTTGCGCAAGTAATTACAAGTTTTTATTTTAATTAAAAAGTCAAATTCCCTCACATCCTCCCTGTGTTCCTATTTTCTCTCTTAGTTGTCCCTTTATTCCCCAGATTCTCATTTAATGAGTGTCTCCTAACTAGATCTTAGTTAGAGTTTGATTAGAAGTCTTCTTTTAGTTAGATTAGTGGTAGCTTGACTTTAGATACCTTTCTATGAGTACACCTATTCTCTCATATTTTATTTCTTTCTTATTTAAAAATATTTTTTATTAATTTCATGCACACAAGTGCAATTTATCCAATCATTTGATTTTCTCATTTTTTTCTTAATTTGATTTATCTCATTTCTTTTAATTTAATTAGTAGATTTAATTCAGTCCCCTAATTAATCTTAGACTTAGGCTTAGTCTTAAAATTAGGCTTAGATTTTTTTTATTGGGATTTATAATTAATATATTCACTCTTTAATTAATTATTTAAATCGGACAAGGTCTAAAGATTTCAATGGTTTCTAGGCCACCTAGATTTATTGACTCAAGTTTTTAACTACGCGACATGCCCTTCAAGACGCACCTTCGTGCTCCAAGGGTGTCACTCGCCTTTGATTGGTTTTGGTATTTTTTACAACCCTTGGAGTCAACACTTCACTTAGTTGACCTTGTGAGAGACTAAGGGCTTCTAAGGAATAAGGACTTCGCCTTATTGCATGCCCCTTAAAAATCTTCATGAACAATTGTCTCAGTCTTCCCTCACAACATCGTGGACCTCTTGAACTAGGTAATCGTTAACCTACCATTCGAGCCATGACAGGAGTGCTAGTAGGCTATGACAGGGACGATGCCACACCTCTCCCTCATTATCTGGTTTCTGCATATGTCCCATTTAATCCTTATGTGAGTCAGATTAGCAAGCATCGTCAGCCTGCATCCATTGACAAAACATTGTCACTGATTTATATACATAATCATATTAAATCAATCATATGACACATATGCGTAAAATGAAATACTCAAACAAAACAAAATCCACTCCCTGACTCAATCAGGAGTCCAAGGAGGTCCATTGATGCCATCAACATCCATAATTTTTCATGTGTCTTACACACTTAGGTAAACTCGTCAATTGCATCTGTCCATACATATATAAAAAAAAATAAGTCACACCATATCATCGTCATCATGTATAATCCATAATCGAAACAAAGTCACCATGTACCATGACCGAATCACTTGCACACAAGTGTCCTCAAAGAATAAGTCAATAAAATGTGCTCAGTAGAGCAGGATGTTACAAATTGGAAGTTAATAGGGCCTATGTATATGTTTTGCATGTCGAAAAACAATTCATTGGGGTTTGTAATATCATTATCGTGCAGCTCTCAAAGTTTAGAAAATGTTATATTGATTACTATCTCTCATTTGTAAATCCAAAATTTAGTATTTTCTTTAGTCATGAAATCTATTGTAATTCCTGAAGGTGTATATTCGTGGTTGAATTAGTTTGCTTGCCGGAATAATTTTTAGGGTCTTAAGCAATTGTTAACTTGAAATTCTGGAAGGTGAATTCAATTTAATCATTGAATTCATTTTACAAATTTTGAAGGTCCGACTTCATTGGTCACCGTGAATCTAACTACGATCTGAAATTAAACTTTCTCATGTCTTTGGAATGATAGTAAATTCTGAAAAGTTAGGAATATCTTAGTCTCTACAATGTAATTGGAACGAAGTTTAAGATTTTATTGATTGCTGCAAAATGTATTGTTGATATCGGATGTGGATTCGTTAAGTTTACTGTAGTTATAGCTTGTAAATGTGGGAACTAAATTGTAGCGACGTTGTGGCATTAGTTACAGTTATGGTTGGAGTTTCGTTGAACGTTGTTTAAATAGTTAACACTTTTGGAAACTTGAACTGGTTATAGTCGTCGTCGAAATTTTTACAGAATTGGAAGCTTAACTCAGAGTTAAGATTGTTGTGTTGATAAAATTTAAGTAATAGACTGCTAGAAACTAGATCTTAAACTGTGGAGTTACATTTTAAAGAAAAAGGGTATATATACTTAAATTTCTTGTTCGTTGTCATTTAAAATTTCGGCCAGAATTTAGAAATTAATTTGTCACTGCCAAATTAATTTACAATTTTGGAATTCAGAATTCCATTTGAACGTTGCCAAATTAAATTTCCTTGGTTCGATTCTCCTTTTTTCCCTGCCATCAATTTGATAACCTGAGAACAGAAATTTTAAATTAGCATTTCATTTCTTCCCATTCTTTGTAGAGTGAAGTGGTACTTCCAACAAATTTGGGTATAGTATAAGCTACCCTAAGTACTAGTTAACTTACGTCAAGGTTGGGTTGAACAACCTTAAGTTAGTTGAACATTCAGAGAGAAGATTTAAGGAATATTATGTTTCTCCTTAAGAGTTTTAAATTATAAACTTAAGGATGCATTTAGAGTGAGACTTGAATGGGGAGTAAGTTGTATCGAAAACTTAGGAATTTTTGGTGCCTATGATAATGACGACTTCAACAAGTGTTATATGATAACAATGCAATTGAAATAGGACAACTTACATCGGAGATAAGATAAGAGTTTAATTGAACAAATCCATGATAGATATTAAGTAAGCATGGTAGGTACGCATAATATGATTGTTTTATATTTTTGTAATTTCGACTTATCTTTTTAGCAATTAAGAATTGTTGTTGACATTGTGATTAGAGGTTGAATTAAATGAAAGTTGTGAGTCTAACTTGAAACGAATTAATTATTTCCGTTAAGATTAGTATGTGTATGGTATGAAAAGTTTAGCAATGTTTGGCTAAAGAAATTAATGTGTGGATTCATCACATGGTGTTAAGTGGAATTTCTTGTTATGCTTCACGATTAATGATATAAGATGTTCTTGCTCGATTCATGTGAATGATGCTTAAATGGTTGTTTAATCGTAGTAGATTATACTCTATGTTTAAAGAATTTATGATGGGTATTGTTGTTGATTTAGTCACAAAATTTGGAGTATGATTGTGGTTAAGGGAACTAGATATCTCCTTGTTCTTCAGAATAGTCGTCAATCCTGAGACCTTAAATGGTCAAAATCAATTGGATGAATCCTGGACTTGAGCGTTGATTATGTGTCTTGGAGGTCTTAACCTTGCAGGATAGGTTGAGCGGGTAGCTACCTTATGTTATCTTTATGTGATATGGTTGGTCTTGAATAATAGTGATGTTGTATTGGGATTGATGATGTGTTGAGATTGAATGTGTACTTATTGATGTATGTTGTGTCGCATATCACTTGTCCTAGCAGTGGTTTCAAAACAAAACAAAAAATACCTCTACTATACTCACATATTTTGATGTCGTAATGGAGGGGA
The DNA here is from genome assembly GCA_010110895.2 of Picea sitchensis. NCBI lineage: Eukaryota > Viridiplantae > Streptophyta > Pinopsida > Pinales > Pinaceae > Picea > Picea sitchensis. Next base: position 44,750 of record SNQJ01S0057885.1, on the reverse strand, counting down.
AGATACACTCTTGGATGAATTAGGGGTTAGATGCTTACATACAGGCTTGGCTTGAGGACAAGACGATTAAGTAGTTGGAAGTTTTTCCTTGCAATTTTGTTTATGGTATATGGTGGGTGAATAATTCTAGTATCTTTAGATATGTGTATTTTCCTCCAGAAGTTAAAGTAGGACAAATTATCAATCTCACAAAGGAATTTAAGGTTGATCTGAGGAAAAAAATCCATGGATTCCAGTTATGCCCGAATTGGATATGGATATCCCTTGGGTATTTTTCAACAGTGCCAGTCAAGGATATCCCCCAATTTGTAGGGTGGGAGTTGTTATTTTTCTGAATCAGAGCCATTATATGTAAATCAAGTATGGTCCAGGAAGATGATCTAGTAACAAAGCAGAATTCATTGCTTTAAGGACTCTTCTAGCAGTAGCTTTGGAGAAAGGCGTTAGAAAATTAAAAAAGTGTTGGGAGACTCGAAGTTAGTTATTGAATAGGCCTTTAAGAAAGTTCCAGTGGTGAATGTGTGGTTGGGCCCTCTGCTCCAAGATATTCAAGATACAATCAAGTCCCTTGAATGGCTCTCTTTTAGGCATGTTTACAGGAATCTCAACAAGAAAGATGACGAGCTCTCAAAGGAAGCCTTGTCTCTTCCAGCTGGCCCTCTTGGCATTTATGATTTTTTTTATGGTTTTGAATCTGACTCAATGGAATTCCAGTTTTAATTTTTCATGTAGGAATGAGGATAGATGTATTAGGAGTCTTTTTTGTTTTTTTGTATAGCTGAAAGAAGATTACAGAGCCAAACTATTATTAAAATAGTTATTGGCTATGTTGAACAAATGTCAAAGAGAAACACTTTGAAAGGGTGAAATGTTTTTATGCAAATGATGTATTTGGGCAGTCATGAGGGGTTGTTAATCCATGAACATTGTTTTTTTGGGACCGAAGCATGTATGTTCATATCTCATGAATATATGATTTTTTATTTGGAAAAAAAAACTATATAATATAATATTGTTATATTATTAATAAGGGTGGCAAGTATCAAGAGGATCATTTTTTATCCCAAAGGAAATCAATAAGTAAGCTATGAATAGGGCCTAGGTTGAGCCACTAACAATCAGGCTAAGGCACTTGCACTTTACCAAGGGATAAAGCTTCTTGATCTAAGGTGTATCAATGAACTAATTGTAATTGGGAATTTAACAATAATTATTAGACTTATATGATGTTCCACTATGTCTAATGGAAATTTAACAAGGCTCATTCTATAAATCCAACAAAAGGCTAGCCGCTTTGCATCAATAGATTTATTCCATATCCTAAAAGAAATTAATCAAAAGGTCAATTATTTGGCCAACGAAGAAAATTGATTGGATTGTGGAACTTCGAAGGCAAAAGGAGGAGTTTCCATCTCCCTAATCCATTAACCATTTTTCATTAAGTATACAATGATTTATACAAAGTTTTGCATGCCACCCAAATCGAAAATCAAATTTATTAATGTAGGAAAAAATTCGAGGTTCATTATAATCTTTGTACCATTGCACACTTCTAATGTAATGAAGGATCATCCCTATCAATCAGATTTTAATTCGATGCCATGTAAAGGTGATATAGTGGAGGTTGTATGATTTGATGATTGGCTCACCCTTGTTAGTCTGGATGGTTGGCTTTCCCTTGCACTACCCTTGCATTCCCCTTGTCTACCCTTGAATAATTCTTGGAGTATCTCAGTATGGAGGAGATTCATCATCGCCTAGGTTCGGTGGCTTCTAGGGTGAATATCTTACCAATTGTCAAGGTAAATTTTCACTCCAAAACCTAGGTTCAACATTTCAATCTTGTTTGGGACTCTCTCTGAGTTTTTAATTCATGTTGATAATTTCCTGGAGATGTATTTTAGTTTGATTGTAGTTGAAAGGAATCACAATTCTTCAAACAAAGTTTGTTTCTATGCATCCTTTGGAATAAATTTGGTTGTGCAAGGGTCATACTTAGTGCCGACAAAGGAATTTGGCATCAAGGTTTGGAAATGGAGGATTATGGGAAATTTCCATTGGAAAGTGGGTAATATGTCAAGCCAACATCACTCTAGTAAGTGCCCCCTTTGTGAAATTGTTGACGTCGGTCACACTGTCCGACACCAAGAGGCTCTAATTGTAGACAAAAGGATATATATATTTATAGTGACAGGAAAAATTTGCACATAAGGAGAAAATGGCAGTAACAATGGAAACTTTGCTCCAACAAAAAAAGCAAATAGAGGATTTAGAGGCTAAATGAACTAATCTATGTCACCAGGTATCAAGTCCAACAAAGGACCCTCAACCAGCGACCTCTATATATAGAATTTCCATCGATTCAAATGTGGAGGAGAATATTGAGGAGAAGATAGTTTATCAGATACCCTGAGACTGAGATATGGATGACATGGATCAAGTACCCCAGCCTTCTCCCATGGAACAAAAGGAAGCTTCCAGTAAGCATTTTTTTAAATAGTCTAGGGTCCTCTTATGTTTTTCGAAGTTGGTGTTTTTTTGTCTTTTTTAGGCTCTATACCAGTGAAAAACATTTGGACATCCTCTGCAAAGGATAATATCATCTTTATCCTAGTTAATATACAATATTTTGGCCTTTCTTTGATCATTAGACTATGGGATAGTCCCTCTTTTTGTATTATTACACTATCCAACGAGGCTCCAACACCTTTTTAATACAAAAACCATTATTTCTTGTTAAAATAATAGTAATAACAATTTAAAATTAATATTTAATAGAATTACACATTATTATTAATATATGATAATAATAGAAGCACAATAAATAAGTTGGATAATAGATGTCATACAATAAACAACAAAAGTAGTATTAAGACTAGAAGGGTAGATTCCCCCTAGGATAGAGGCCCCTCAAGTGCCTCAGGACGTCTTGACCCTTACTAAGTCATAAGCTTCCTGCAAGACATTGGCGTACAGGTTGTTAACACTATCCTAGAGGATAGAGTGACATCCAACTGGATTTGAAATTGGGCCTTGCCTACATGATATTGATTGGTTATTGATATATCATATCTCGAGACAACCTCGCTAAGATCTTAACTAAGTTGGGGTGTATATCTGGTTAAATATTGTCAAATAGAAACATGACACAATCTTATTTGACTTGTATATGTCAAACTCAATGATTATCATTGACTTAGTTCTTTGAAATTCTATTGGGTATTGAATTTCCAACTCGACAAGCATGGTTTTTCTTATTTGGCTCATTTTAGTACCAAATTTCTCATGTCACTTATGATGGAAAATACATGAAATGGCTAATAAGATTGGATTAGAGTTTCCAAATGGGTGAAATCAAAGGTGATGGTTGAGACATCTAGGGTTAGAGTTAATGTGTCGAAACATGGGAATAAGTTGCTACTTTATTTTCGACCATTGCGTTTTTGCTTCCTAGGTTTCACTTGTCATGGTAATTCCTCTAGGGATATGATTCCATCTATGTCAGGTAGAGATTGGATATATGGGGGTTATAGGAATATTTTCCATCAAAGGAGGGAGGTATTGGAATGCCTCTATTAAGGTGGATTTACTAAAAGACATAACTTCAAGCTCTATGGGGGGATGGAGTTGGGAATCCATGCGAGGGGGGGAGGAGATTTCCAAGCTGTCACTATCTGACTGACATGCCCTATCATGTTCCTTTGTAGAGCTAGTGGATATGGTAAACATCGGGAAGATAGAGACCTTGGCGATCAATATGGGGTTGTCAAAGAAGGTGTCAAGCATCATAGGATCTTTGAAAAGGACCAAGTTTATGTCTACATAACTAGGTGTGATTTGTTCTTTAATCAACTAGAGGGCACGCTAGAAGGTAGGCATGGAAATGTAAGAAGTGAGTTGGTATATGGTGATGATGTAGTCCCAATGCAGGAACTTAAGTAGTTGAAACACATATGAGGTAATGTCATTCATTGCATAGAACCAATTATGTCTGAGGAACATGTCGTAATCAATGGGGTATTTACACCACTATATTGGTGTTTGATTTTTGGTTAATATACCCATAGGGTAAAAGAACACCACTATCAAGATGTTTCAATATTATCTGGGAGGGGGTGAGATTAGGTGGGCCCATATCTTCCCATTATTTTTATGAGATAATTCTCATAGTGACTCCCTCATCTTAGATAGTGCAATGTATGAGAACTTGGACAACTTTGACTGGGATTTGAAAAATGTTAGATGAGGGGATCCTCGAGTGCTTTTCATCAAGATAAAAAGTGACGAGCCTATCATGGGGATCGATGCCCTCCAATGCATCTAACAATGCTTTCCTCTATGAAGGATAGCTTTGTTACACTCACAATGTGTGATGCTTTGAATACCTCCAATTAAGTGAAAGAGATGGCCTTACCTCACCAATGGGCACTTGATCCTTAAGATAAACCCTTGAAATCAAAAAACAATGAACTAGAAATCCTCATATAGGAATTTTATATGAAGTCCAAAGAGAATTGGACATAAAACTAAGAAAGACAAATCAGGGGCAAGCTTAAAGCCCGAGATGAAAAATTGTCAAGGCTCCAAGTTGCCCAACAACCAAATGAACGCTCCAGAAGAGAAAAGCTTGTTAACCCAAAAAGAGTTTGGGATATGTCCATGCCTCGAACCTTCAACCAACATTTATCAACTGTCTTTTAATCCCTACTATAAAAATTAATTTTCGCGCAAAAGAGGGTAGTAAGTATAATCCACAGTGTTGCTTCCTAAACATGAAGAGGGAGGAGCCTCGCCATGATACAACACGCATTTCCCATACATAAGGAAACCATTTTTCCTAGGGGGATATGAAATAATGTCCCCCCATTTACCAAACATTGTCCTAGATTCATCCTTGTGCCTTGATTTGCTTGAGCATCTACTTGCTCAATCTAATAGTGTAGCACATGGAAAAATGTTATATTATCAAAATCGGTTATCTCTTGTTGAGTCCTTTAAACCAAATGCACTAAAGGAAAGTAACTCGATACTACTTTTCTTTGAACTGCTCTAACGATAATCATGGAGTCACCTAGTATAGAGATTTACTTTGCTTGCTAAGATTTGAGAATAAGGATCCCTTTATAAAGAACCTAGACCTTAGCTTCAGTGTTCGTGGTTGATCTGGTTCCTCAAGCAAACTCATTTTTTAGATTTCCTCTGGAGTCATAAACGACTCCCCCTACTCCTATTGCCCCTACAATAGTATTGATTGTTAAGACCATGGTTTCAAAAAATAAGTAATTTTAACCCTAAAAAAACAAGATGCCACTAGTAGCACCACTTTTTGATTCAAGGGCTAATTTTAAGGTTTTATTATCAATATTACAAATTTGTAAAGCCATAGTTCCAAATGATTGTAATTTTAACCCGATAAATAAACTGTTATTGATAGCACCACTTTTCGATTCAAAGGTTGATTTTGGTGTTTAAGATGCAAAAATATAGGTTTTTAGGGTTGGAATTCTCATTTTGAGATCACGGTTCTCGTCAACTTGGTAACAGTGTTTTTTCTTTAAAAGCACTTTCTTGTGCCTTAGTGCATTTGTTTTTTGTGGTTTTGTGTAATTGTTCTTGGATTAAGTATAATCCACGTCTTTGTTTCCTAAACATCAAGAGGGGGGAGCCTCGCCATGATACATCACACATTTCCCATGCATAAGGAAACCATTTTTCCTGTGGGGGATATGAAATAATGTCCCCCCATTTACCAAACATTGTCCTAGATTTAGCCTTGTGCCTTGATTTACTTGAGCATCTACTCACTCAATCTGGTAGCGTAGCACATGGAAAAATGATATACTATCAAAATATGTTATCTCTAGTCGAGTCCTTTAAACCAAATGTGTTAAAGGAAAGTAGCTTGATACTGCTTTTCTTTTCACTTCTCTAACGATAATCATGGAGTTGCCTAGCACAAAGATTTCCTTTGCTTGCTAAGCTTTGAGAAGAAGGATCCCTTAAGTAGCTTGATATTACTTTTATTTGAATTTCTCTAACGATAATCATGGAGTCGCCTAGCACAGAGATTTCCTTTGCTTGTTAAGCTTTGAGAAGAAGGATCCCTTTATAAAGAACCTAGACCTCAACTTCAATGTTCATGGTTGATCCAGTTCCCCAAGCAAACTCATTTTTTATATTTCCTCTGGAGTCATAAATGACTCCCCCTACTCCTAACATAGTTACCAACTTAACGAGAACTCTACAGAGTTCTCGTTTTTGGGGGG